>BQNB010169419.1:0-13783 GCA_026074375.1 Tanacetum coccineum | reverse complement strand
ATATTTGTTAGAATTTTCCTTACTACCTTTGTCCTCAAGGGTAGTTTGGTAATTTCATATCTATCATATCATTTTACGCATATCAAACACCAATGGCGGTCATCATCTTCTCTATGTTTGTAATTTAATTTTGTTTTGAAATTTTATTTGTCTTCATCAAAAAGGGGGAGATTGTTGGTGCAACATTGACTATGATCTCGTTTATGTTTTGAAGATGACAAATATACGTTCGTAAAATGTAAAATAGAAAACGATAGCCAGAATCGGGAAAAAGGATTTGTAAAATGGGCGTGCTTAGCACGCGTCAGCGCTTGGCCAACACGCCACTCACGAAGTATGTTTTTACGAATTTTGCAATGTCTGCTTTCCTCTTACCTGACAAATTGGAAACTTCAATAAAGGTATTCATATGATATTTGAGCATTTGGGAACAATTCAAATGAGGTTTAGACTTAGAGAGGAGCACAAACGAATCCTCTCGTTTTTCAACAAAATGCCAACTCGATTTTTTATCAAACGCCTCTAGCCAAGGTTGAAACTTCATTCTATACCTAGTATGAACATACTCTCAATATACCATCAAACAAAAGTCTTCATTTGACCTTAATCTGGATTTATGTTGATCCTAATCACGTAACAGGGCTTACTCCTTTATTGGCCATATTAAATCAAAGGTCACACATACAAAATGTATTTGGAAGTTGATTATGCTTTGGATTTTGTAACTTCCCACACATACAAAATGTGTTACAAACTCACACATTCTTCTAGGATTCCTCTATACCACACTTCTATATCACTTCCCACTTCCACACTCCTTAATCATTTGTCAAGCCCTTCTTACCTAACAAATGATTATACCTTCCTCACACTCTAAAACATTCCTTTCTTAAAACCAACCCATAATCACATGTGCCCACTCTTTTCTCTATTATGGCAATGTGATTATTAAACCATAATCAATCCTTTGATTACTCTATTTATCATTGATATGTCTCACGACTAATAGTTTTAAATTTATAACACGAATTACCAGATAAAGCTAAGAACACACGGGCAAGTATGACCCTTTCGTATGTAGTTAGTTTGTTGTGGTAAGCCGAGGTCGTTTACTAGGATTTAGCTGTTTTCAATTATGAAGAATCTATGTAACAATAAGCTATATGAAAATGGTAAAAAGGATATCATAAGCCAAGATACCATATAAGCAACAATTAACTCGGAAATGATGATTATGTGAATTCAATAAGTAAAAGACAACACTTGTTTGAATTAGTTCATAATACTTGGATTGTTCATATAAAGATGGTTTTGACAAATCGATTACAAGTTAAGAATATTTTGGTGACAAATTTCAAATCAACCAATTCACGATTACGTTTATTTATCAAACTCGAATCGCTGTTCGTTTCACAAATTCATTAACAATCACACTCAAGTTTCTTTGCATAATCAAGCCACTAAATAAATGGTCAATACAAATAGATAATCATCTATAGACTAAATGATTATAACTAGTTGTTTGATGAAAACCATTTCGACCTATGAAATCACCAACAACTAATCAAGCATGATAAGCAATTTTTACATAACTCGAGCATAAATGGATCTCAAACATAACATCAAATTGATCATATCGATTATACGATTCGCACCAAGCCGAAAAATGGTTCCCAACACCTTCTTCAATGAGATTTGAGCCCTCTTTTGGAAATGGTAGAGTTGTGTGGTATTTGGGAGAGAAAGATGAGTGAAAATTCATCCTTATGGTGTAAGGAGAATTGTTAGCCTTAATTATATTAAGTCAAACATGAATGTTATCGGTCTTACAAAGTCAAACTAGGTCTTGTATTGTAATAGGCTAGTCGGGTTCAACGGGCTTGAATTGTAATCTAATATTGTCCGTGTTTCGGGCTCAAAGCCCAAGTTAAGCCAAGCCCGGCCCGTTAAGAAAGCCCTTGAGCCAACTAGAAGGCTAGGGTATAAATATCCCTTCACCACACTTGGTGAAGGGTGTTGGTTACATTTTCAGTCACTTGTAACTTCCCATTTTTTCTCTAATCTAACTTTCTTTCTTGTTTCTCTCTCTAAGATTCCATCTTATTTTCTAGCATCTTGGTATAGATTATAGTTGTGTAATGGATTAAATACATGGGATAACATGTGGTACCAGAGCTAAAGGGGTGTTTAGTGATTAAATTTCGTAGGTTTATTGGTTTTTTTTCTTTGGTTCGAAATAAAGAAAAAAGCAAGAAAAAAATCAACTTTGATCTTTGTTTCGTGGTTAAATGTGTTAAAGACTTGTACTTTTGGGCTTAGATCACTTCCTTGCATCATTACTAAGTGGTTTTAACATCATTTCGTAGCTTACAAGAAAGTTTGAAGATTTTTTCTTGGCTGCGTTTTGACTATCTGAAGAAGTGTTCGTCGTTGCGTTTTGACTAGATTCATTGCGTTTTGACTAAAGTCATTGCGTTTTGATCGGAGTCATTGCGTTTTGATTCTTAAGTCGTTGCGTTTTGTATGTTGCGTTTTGTCTCCACAGGTTGCGTTTTGAAGACCATCACTGCGTTTTGACTAAGAGAAACTAATCTGTCCAAAACTTACATGACTTTACTTTGTTGGAAAACAAATGGATCATAAGCCTTTAGGCGTGCTTGTTTTGGGCTTATTGCTTATTTCAAAGTAAAAGCTTATTCTTCGGGTAAAAAGCTCACTTTCAAGCTTATTCATTGATGTTCATGGTGGAATATAGTTGGGGATGATAGGGAGACACATATCCACAACTTTAGCCAAAAACACAAAAAGGACATTTTGTTTTTGTGTAGGCGATTTATACCATCACCTCCACAAGCAAACTATACACTTTAGGATGGGCAATTTATATAGTCTTTCTGGGAAAATTATACCACCAAATGTGTCAGGCGAAGTATACCAAAGAAGTGGGGGCGAATTATACCAAAACCTTAGGTGAATTATGTTGGGATTAAAAGTCTTCTTGAAGTTACTGCTGCTAAGGTTTGTATTACTGCTGCTAAGCTAAAGTTAGTGATGTTCATTAAATTTAATGAAAAATATGCTGAAGTATTAGTGGGGGGGCATCTAGTATAAAGTTTAGTTACCAGTAGTTCTTAGTTTACTACTGCCTAGCATATATTAGTACTGTATATATATAAGTCAATTATTGCAATTATAGATAAGTTAGTACTGTCGAGTGAAGATTGAAAAAATATTCGTAAGTAGTTACTACTACTTGACACATTAATGCTACTATGGTGTATAAGTTTACTACTGATTGGTGCTAGAATAAGTTAATGCTTCAAGTCACAAGAAGTTACAACTTGCTCAAAGATTAAGACTTCTGAAAGAGTTTCTACTACATAAAGAAATGGATAAAGACAAAAGAAAGGATAAAGATTGATTGAAGATCAAGATTACTTACGTGATAAGTATTAGTTATTTATAGAATAGATCATAGAGAATATTCTAATTTTAGGAATATATTGTAAATCGACTAGGACTCCTTGGTGTATAAAAGGAGGTCCTAGGGCATAGAAAGTAAAATTATCTAATAGTCAAATCAAAAATGAGTCATTTCATAGAGTAATCATAGCTTCAAGGTTTTGTAACCCTAATACTAGGAGAGTATTCATAATATTTGTAATAATAATATTGGTAGCATTTATATTAATTGAGATTGTTTGTTCCATAGAATTGAGTTTCATATAGTTACTGTTCATAAAGAATTCTTCTTATTTATTAAAGATTAGATTCCGCATAATCTTTAATATATTCAACAAAGTTTCTACTATAGTTGTGTTAGATTTATCTAGCATAACAAAACCTTAACAAGCATAATGAATTAAAGATCTATTAAAGTGTGGATCTACAGTGTTATCATAGCTTAGAAGAGAATCAATTAAATAAGAAATAACCTATATTGAATACATAAGATATCATTGTTCTAGAAGCTAGTAGATTCAGAATCTGGCACATATGTGTGCTGCATCTAAGGTTCTAATGCTCAAACCTGAGTGAGTTAGAAGTTATGCGAGATGAGAATAGAACAGACGAACCAGATGATTGACTATGCATTATGGGAGTCTAGAGAACAGGAAACACTAAAATCCAAAACCACATTTTTGGAAAGGTGTTGAGAAAGTAATACTTCCTATAACTGCTGAAGAAAAGGCTCCGAAGAGGTTAGAAGTGAAGGCCAGAAGCACCTTGATGATATGAATACCTAATGAACATCAGTTAAAGTTCAACTCCATCAAGGATGCTAAATTGCTGCTAGAAGCTATTGAAAAGAGGCTTGGTAGAATGCGCGCTACAAAGAAAACTCAAGAAATCTCATTGAAACAGCATAAGAAAACTTCACTGCACCTGCTCAGAAAACCTTGATCAAATTATATAGGCTTCAGAAGCTTTTGAGTCAGTTGGAGATTTGGGTGAAAAAACACTTCACGAAGAAGATGTGAACCAAAAGCTGTTTGAGAAGTTTTTCACCAAATGGAACACACAGAGAATAGGAAATGCTGTTATATGTGAAGGAAAAGCCAGATAGAGACAATGAGCATGGGATGAAATCTACAACAATCTCAAAGTAATAACCAGAAGTCATCAGGACATCAAGCACAAATACAAAGCACACTAAACAGATTTTTGTGTCAACTAACAACTCAGGCAGCCATAATTAAGCATTTAACACTTCTCATGAGTTTTGCTATTACACTCAGTTAGAGCTGCTAACTCCACAAATGTTAGATAACGTTGATTGATGACATGATCTGTGCATCTCCTTTACTAGTCAAACCAAGTAGTCATCATCTTGCAAAGTGATGACTTACTACAACTCCATCAAGATGACTTAGAAGAGATAGATTTGAATGGCACATGGCTAAGTTGACAAATGAGATCTAGAAGGTACTCCTTAAGAATACATTGAAGGAGGGATTACTGTGCATGGCAATGAGACCACATGTTTTGATAAAACCCAAGGAGAGTGCTACAACTGCCATAAGAGGGGACACTTTGCTAGGGAGTGTAGAGCTTCAAGAAACCAAGACAACAAGAACATGGAAAGCTCAAGAAGGAGTATACTAGTAGAGATAACTACTTCCAATGCCTTGGTATCATGTGATGGTCTTGGTGGATATGACTGGAGTGATCAGGCAGAGAAGTACCCTCTAAATATTCACTCATGGCTTACTCATCTTCAAGTTTTGATTTTGAGGTATCTAATGATTCTACTTGCTTAAAATCCTGTCTTGAAACTGTTTAAGTGCTTAAATCTCAATATGAACAACTACTGAAAAGATTTGAGAAATCTGATTTAATTGTTGTAGCTTATAAGACAGGTTTATAATCTGTAGAAGAAAGACTTGAATTTTATAAAAAGAATGAGTCTGTTTATGTAGAAAAGATTAACGACTTAAAATGGGACATTCAAGTAGGAGAGATAAGTATTGGGAAGCTTAGGAAGAAGCTAGAAATAGTTCAAAAGGAAAAATGATGACATTCAGTTTAATGTAGACAAATTTGAAAATGCATCTAAAAGCTTAAACAAGATTATAAAGAGAGGTTCAGATTATAGATAATTCAAGAAGGTTTAGTCTATATGTTGTTTCCACTCCCCTAGAACAGAATTTCCATGCCTCCAAAACCTGACTTGTCATTTACTGGCTTAGAAGAGTTTACAAATGAGCCTGTAGTTATTAAGCCTGTAGTTGAGAATAGTAAAGCTAAAGTGAAGCAAAGCCTAAAGCAGTTAGGAAGAATAATGGTGCTCCAATTATTGAGGATATAGGTGTCATCATAGTAGGAAAAGAAAAATGTGTCTCAACTAAGATTGAAAAGAAAACAACTAAGCCTAGTTTTGTTAAGATAGACTTTGTCAAAGCTAAACAAACAAACAAAACTGATAGGAAAACTGCTAAACAAGTTGAGCACAATAGGCAAAACACTCACATTCCTAGAGGCAATTAAAGATACTAGAATAATATGATGTCTCAAAAACAGAGGAAGTAAATTTTGAAGATGTTTTAACAAAGCTTTTATGTTTGTAGAAGTTGAATCACTAGCAGTTGATAGTAATATTATCAAAGGGTGATAAACCGTATGGAACAAATCTAAAAGGTTGAATCATCAGAGTTTTTGCCAAAAAGACACATCCCCTGCCCTAAAAAGAACATGGTTCCAAGAGCAATACTAATGAAGTCTGGCTTAGTATCAGTTAACACTGCTAGACAAGTTAATGCTGCTCACTCAAAAACAACAGTGAATGCTGCTAGACCAAAGTCACATTTTTCTAAAACAGCACATTCAATTGTTAATAGGCCCATTCACAAGAAAACAACATTTAAAAGCAGTAATATTAATCAAAGGGTTAATATTGTTAAGGATAAAAATGTTAATGCTGCTAGGCCAAAAGCAGTAGTTAATGCTGCTAGGCCAAAAGCAGTAGTTAATGCTGTTAAGGGAAATAATGTTAATGCTGTTAAGGCCTCAGCTTATTGGGTTTGGAAACCAAAGACTAAAGTTTTAGACCATGTTTCTAAACGCAACAGTGCATCAATCACCCTAAAGAAGTTTAATTATGTTGATGCACAAGGCATATCCAAGTCAGTGATGGCTTGGGTCCCCAAAAGAAACTGATTTTCTTATCTAATGTGCAGGGTAACCACAATAGAATTTACAGGATCAAGAGTGATTGATAGTGATGCATCAAGGCCACATGACAGGAACATGTCCTATCTTATAAACTATGAAGAAAGATAGATGGAGGATATGTTGCTATTTGGAGAAACCCAAGGAGGGAAATCACAATGGGGAAAAAAGAAAAGGTACCATTAAAATTGGTAATCAATAGATTTTGAAATGGTTAATTGTGAGAGAGTTAAAGTTTTAATATCTTTAGTGTCTCACAAAATGTTTGTAAAAAAAAATAGTTGTTCTTTTTAATGACACTATAAATGTATTTTTTATCTCCAAACTATAAGTTAATTACGAAAGTACATAGTTTTAATTAGAGTTCCTAGAAAGAACAATATGTATAGTGTTGATTTAAAGAACATAGTTCCTAAAAGAGGTTTAAGTTGCCTTTTTGCAAAAGTCACATCTGATGTATCTAAACTTTGGCATAGAAGGCTAGGACACTTAAATTTTAAAATCATGAATAAATTGGTTAAGGGAAATCTTGTAAGAGGTTTACCTTCCAAACTTTTTGAAAATGATGAAACCTATGTTGCTTGTCAAAAAGGAAAGCAGCACAGAGTCTCTTATAAGTCCAAAACAAAGAACTCAATCAGTCTTCCTTTACATTTGTTTCATATGGATTTGTTTGGTCCAACATTTGTAAAAAGCCTTATGAAGAAAATGAATTGCTAGTTGTCATAGATGATTATAGTAGGTTTTACATGGTTTTCTTTCCTAGCTACTAGGATGAGACTAGTGGCATCCTTAGTCCCTTTATAACTGGGATAGAAAATCTAGTAGATCACAAGGTTTAGGTGATTAGATGTGATAATAGAACTAAATTCAAAAACAGAGAAATGAATGAGTTTTGTGAAAAGAAGGGTATTTTGAGACAGTATAGTGTAGCTAGAACTCCTCAACAAAATAGAGTAGCTGAGAAGAGAAATAGAACACTAATTGAATCTCAATGACTATGCTAGCTGATTCCTAAGTTGCCAACAACATTTTGCAGAAGGAGTTAAATCCCTGCTTCTATTGCAAAACAAAGTGTAATTAGTAAATCCTCATAACAAGACCTCATAATTGAACTATTAAAGGTAAACACTAACTTTAAGTTTTATGAGACCATTTGGGTGTCCTGTTACCATTCTCAATATCATAGATCACTTAGGCAAATTTGTTGGAAAGGCTGATGAAGGTTTCTTTGTTGGATACTCTTTGAATAGTAAAGCCTTTAGAGTATTCAATAGTAGAACAAGGATAGTGGAGGGAAACTTGCATATTAGGTTTAGTGAGAGTACACCAAAGTGTGTGTAGAGAAATCACATTGGCTATTTGATATTGATGCACTAACAAGAACAATGAATTATAAGCCCATTGTAGCAGGTACACAATCTAATGGTATTGCAGGTACAAAAGCAAGTGATAATGCAAGTCAAGTTAGAAAAGAGACATAACCTGTCAAAAATTACATTTTGCTACCATTAGGGCCTGCTAATCCACCATTTTCCTAAGATCTAAAGAGTTCTCAAGATGATGGATCCAAACCTTCAAGTGATGATGAGAAGAAGGTTGATGAAGATCCAAGAAAAGATAGTGAAAGTATTGATCAAGAGAATGATGGTGATGTTAACAGCACTAACAATGTTAATGGTGCTACCACAAATGAAGTTAATGTTGTTGGTAGAAAACAAGCATTCGAACTTCCATAACGATCCAAATATGCCTGCTTTGAAGATTATAGCATTATTTGACTTCCATAAGTGAATGATCAAGATGATTGGTGCAAGAGGCTAACAAGAACAATTTTGGAGTACCACAAATCCAAGTCAGATCCCTATTCCAACTAGAAGAATTCAAAAGATCATCCTCTTAACTCAAGTGATTGAGATTTACAATCAGCTACACAAACAAGAAATATGTCAAAGAATTTAGAGGAATATGGGTTTGTTAGTACTATTCTTAAACAAAGAACAAACCATAAAGACCTTCAAAATTGCTTGTTTGCTTGCTTTTTATCACATGAAGAACCCAAAAAGGTAATTCATGCCTTGGAGGATCCAAGCTGGATAAGGGCTATACAGGAAGAGCTTTTACAATTCAAGTTACAAGAAGTTTGGACTTTAGTGGATTTACCAAATAGAAAAAGGGCTATAGGCACTAAATGGGTCTTCAAGAATAAAAAGGATGAAATGGGAATTGTGATAAGAAATAAAGCAAGGTTGGTTGCTCAAGGGTACACACTAGAAGAAGGGATTGATTTCGATAAAGTCTTTGCCCTTGTTGCAAGAATTGAAGCAATTAGGCTATTCTTAGCTTATGCTTCATTTAAAGATTTTGTGGTGTATCAAATGGATGTAAAAAGTGCTTTTCTCTATGGAAAGATTAAAGAAGAGGTGTATGTATGTCAACCACCAGGATTTGAAGATCCAGACTTTCCTGATAAAGTAATACAATGCTTGAAAAACACTGTATGGACGTACATCAACTCCTAAGCCTGGTGTGAAACCTTGTTCCAACAAATTTGTTAGACAATGGGGTTTTGAAAGAGAATTTATCAAGACCTTAGTCCATCAGAATGCACAAAGGTGATATTTTGCTAGTCAAGGTGTATGTTTGTATCACATCACTTTAGTTCAACAAATAAGACGTTATGTAATGCATTTGATAAGTATATGCATGAGAAATGTTCAGTATTGATTTACTATGGGAGAACTACATTCTTTTTGGGATAACAAGTGCAACAGAAGAAGGATGGCATATTTATTAGTCAAGGATAAAAATGTGGTGAAATTCTAAAGAATTAGGAATTGAAAAAGTCAAGACCTTCAAGCAACTCCCGAATGAAACTAAAAAGCCTTTGCTCCAAGGATGAAGATGGAGAAGAAGTGGATTTCCATATGCATAGGTCAATGATTGTTATTTCATTGAAGTATCGTTACATCTTTAAGACTGACAACATGTTTGCAGTTTTTGCCCTGTGCTAAGAATACCAAAGTCAATCCCAACAGGTTTCACATCTTATGATGTAGGAAAAAAAGGAATTTAGGAAGTTAAAAGGTCAACCAAAATTAATGCCTTTGGTATCCAGAAGATTCTCCTTTTGATTGGTACATCACTGATAGTGATTGAATGCTGAGCAAATTTAAATAGGAAAGTCACACAGTAAGGTATGTCAATTCCATGAAAGTATATTAATATCATGGCAGTGCAAGAAACATACAGTGGTTGCAAATTCCATAATAGAAGCTGAATATGTGGATGCTTCAAGTTGCTATGGACAAGTACTTTGGATTCAGAATCAACTACTTGATTATGGTACAATTTAATGCATACCAAGATTTATTGACAATAACATACTATTTCATAATTAAAAACCCGTTTTTTTTCATTAACAAAACAAGCATATAGAGACCAGACATCATTTTATTAGACATTGCAATGATAAGAAATTGCTTCAAATGGTCAAGATCCATACAGACAAGAATATTGCAGATTTGCTTACAAAAGATTTTGATGTAAGTAGATTTCAATATTTGATTGCTAGTATTGGAATGTTAAATCCTTAAAGTCTGTTATCTCTTTATATTTTTGTAGAGTTTTGTATGAATCTTAAGTAATGGGTTATTCAGTACATTTAAAAGTTTCTGTGTTAAGTATAATAATGCGTGCTAGTTATACAAATACTGCGGGAGGTTTTTCAACTGTTAATTTATACGATTATACTGTAGGTAAATTAATACTGTGATTATTGTGAAAGTTGCTATGGATTGTGTTTTCTTGTATTCTGGACTAACATTTTGCAGGAAAAGCAAAGAAAAGTGTTAGATTAAGTGGAATAAAAATAGACAGAGTGATTTGGTGAGTAAAAGAATTGAGAGAATTTGTGAGTTAAAAAACAGAAAGAGAGCTATGTGAAATAAAAACAGACAGAGAAATTTTAGTGAGTAAAAAGAATTGAGAGAATTGGTGAGAATAAAAACAGAAAGAGAGCTGTGTAAAATAAAAACAAACAGAGTGTTTGGACTAGAATTGGAGTGAATGCTGGTAACTCAAAGTTAATGCTGCTAGGCATAACTTAATACTGCTGGTAAAAGTTAATGCTGCTAGGCATAAACTTACTACTGCTGTTGAAAGTTAATGCTGCTAGGCATAACTTATACAGCCAGTATTGAAAGCGTTAATGCTGTTTGAGCGGTATTTCAAAATACTTATAAGGGTTTCATTCCTTCATTTAATCAATTTCAATCTTTCAAATGCTCTCTTATCACAACCCTAATTCAATTTCATCATTCATCATCAAAACCCAACATAATGACGACCCTAAAGTTTGCTGATACTTATAACATGGTCGCGTTTTTGGCTAAACCCGCTAAAAGTGAAATGTTAGCAATGTGGATTTTTCTTAATGCACACACCAAACGTTATCTTTAACCATAATCCTACAATCTATACATCGTAGCATATAAACAATTCTGGGTCTACTATCAAGGCAAAACTGCAGTGGGGAAGTAAAGTTACAACCCAAGTGGATGAAATGAAGATTATCATGCACTGAGTTCAATTGTGAGAAGAGATCTTCAACTAGAAGATGCTGAAGGTGTTGATTGTCTATCCAATGCTACTAATTTTTAAACAGCTTACACTGATAGGGTATGAGGAAATTTCTCAGAAGCTTACTTTCTATAAGGCATTCTTTTCCTAACAATGGAATTTTTTTATTCATATTGTTTTACAATGCCTATGTTCTAGGACTACTACATAGAATGAGTTTAGTAGCACTATGGCATCTGCAATTATTTGTTTAGCTACAAACCAGAAGTTCAACTTTTCAAAGTACAATATTGAAATTATGGGAAGAACTTAGATAGTGGTCCTGAAATTTTTTGATGTATCCAAGGGTTGTACAAGTGTTTGTGAATCAACAACTTAAAGGGATGCCTACTCACAAGAGAATTTACATTGCACCCTCTCAGACTAAGAAGATATTTAGGAATATGAGAAGGGTTGGAAAAGGTTTTTCTAGAAGGGAAACACCATTATTCCAAACAATGATTGTATAAGATCAAGAAGAAGTGGGTAAAGGTTCAGAATTGCCAACTAATCCCCATCACGCACTCACCATTATTCAACCATCAACATCTCAACCTCAAAAGAAACAAAGATCAAGAAGGTCAGGGAGAAAGGACACTTAGGTACCTCAGCCTAGTTGTCCTATAACCAATGTAGCAGATGGGGCTATCAATGAGGAGATGGTATATAGTTTTTGTAAGGGCTGTCACCTAACTAGCTTAGAATTCAAAAACAGGATAGGTAACATCAATAATACCCATCCAAGCAATACTTTAATGAACCAAGTTTCCTTCAAGAACTAGTTCATTATTGGTCTAGGCGGCCAAGAACCATGGGATACAATTCTCAGACTATGTCGGAGAACGAATCTAAACTTTCTAAAGACCACTGCTCACAAGAGGTAAGACACTTTGAAGTGGTGAGGATAGTCTGAAACTTCAGGAATTGATGGCATTATGTACAACTTTACAATCAAGAGTTCTTGCTTTGGAGACTACAAAGACTACTCAAGCTAATGAGATTGCATGTTTGAAAAGGAGAGTTAAGAAGCTAGAGAGGGGGAATAAGTCAAGAACTCATGGGCTTAAAAGATTAGACAAGGTTGGTTCATCTAGAAGAGTAGAATCCTCTGGAGATGAAGAAGATTTAGGTGAGGATGCATCCCAAACAGGGAGGAGGATTCAGAAATTGATATGCTGATGAAGACATTACCCTATGGTAATGCTGATATTGAGATGTTTGCAGTGGGTACTTGACTTGGCGATGAGGAGGGGGGGGGGGGTTTGCAGGACAATAGTTGCTGGTGAAAGATGGTGAAATTAAGGTGTGATGAAGTTACTTTGGCTCAAAGCACTTGCAGCTTTGAAAAGTGCAAAAGTTTAGGAAAACGGGGATTTATAAAATAGTCAAGTGTACCAGTTAGTGCTGCCAGTGCTTCAACAAAGGATAGTGCTGCTACAACAATAACTGCTACAATTCCAACTCCAAGGAAAGGAATTATTTTTCAAGAGCAAGGTACAACACCAATAATTTCTTCACAACAACCACAATTTCTTCACAACAACAACAACAACAACAACAACAATCTTCCTTCATCTTCATAAATATATAGCACATTGTCTATTATTGTCATTATTTTTTTTACTTTTTACTAATTTCCATCACTTTTTTACTCTTTTTTTGGATGACTTATTCTTTTTTTCCTTTCTTTTTCATTTTTTTCATATATCACAACTCCCCTACACCTCGTATAAACATAAACCACAAAAATACAAAATATGAAGCGGCTGTCTCCATCTTTGTCCGAATGGCACATACAAATAACAAAAGTGCGGTATAACTACAATCATAAAAAACAATCCATCATACCAAGCAACTAGCAACTAGAAACCCACCATTTAGACTTTGACAAGGGGTTGGCTAAGGTTTAAATTTAAATAATTTTTTTTCTTTTTTAGTGGATGTTATCAAACAAACGAGATGGCTCAACGGGTGATCTAAGGGTAACTAGCACTAAAAGTGAGTGCTAACAAAAGGGTTAACATGGTGGTTAGCTAATTAGTGTACTAGCTAATAATAATGATGAAAATGGAAGGCTATTTGGGTTAAAATCCTAAGGTTGCTTCTTTATCATACATATACACTTATATCACACGAATGTGATCTCACTGTGGAATTCGTAATGATTTACAAGCACAAGTTCTAGAATAAATAAAATTACTAGCACACTCATAGCAAAAAGATAAAGTGTAAAAGATGTATGATATGTATGAAATAGGCTCAAATCCTCTCAATTTAGTGGAAAGGGCTATAAATGCACTAGCAAATGTCATCGATCATAGAATGAACCGGGACACATCATGAATTTTTCAAATTATGCAGTTTTTCACCAATGGATTGATCCAATTATTATTATATATTATCCTAAAAGCGTAAAAACAACTAGATCACAAGGGCAAACAAGTATACAAAAATTTAAAATCAGCCCAAAAATATGAAATTTTAAAATCGGTCT
>BQNB010169418.1:0-13783 GCA_026074375.1 Tanacetum coccineum | reverse complement strand
TGCATGTTGGTTTCCACTTAAATCCTACTTCAGTGAATACATGACCGTAGGTTTCCAAATATTTTGATTTTTATGTTTCTTAGAAGATTTAGCATGGTTATTTCCATTTCGCACAAGATCAAGAAGACATATATCATGAACAACATCAAACATGGATTTATTACAAGTAGCACCGAGAATATCAAAATTCGCATTTGACAGAGACTGCTTAACATCAACATCACAAACAGGTTTAACAACATGATTCATTTTATTAACTTTCCTAGGTTGGGCTTCTACTTTATTCTTTTTGTTCCTACTTGGTGTTTGCGAGATCCTATCATTCTGTTTATTGCCTGGAGGCTTTGATCCGTAAATACTAGTAGAACACTTCACTCCTGTAGAAGACAACATAGGTGTGTTAGAATATGAAGTATTAGAAGACTCTACCTGTTTAATGTTGCTTGAGGATGTGAAAGGTTCATCAAGCCTAACTTTCTTAACATTGTTCATGGGTGTGACAACAACCTTCTTAGTACTAGGTGTTATCGCATTAGGGCACGTATCTTGAACATATACAAGCAACTCCTGAATTCTTGTGGCATACTTACAAGCAAGGTCTAAATCACTATCAAAATGTTGTTTCACCTTAGCTTGTTTGACTATTTCCCGAAGAATATTAGCTTGTTCTTGAGTGTTCCTAAGATAGTTTATGTGAAGGCAACGGTACTAAATCAAGCTTGAACATGCCTGGAGCAATAGTGGTGGCCGAAGGTATATGTACAACATTTTCAACAATTTCTTTCCCGTTAGATGTTATCAAAAAAACCTTATCTTGAATTTGAACTTTTAAATCCTCATCTTCCATAGATTTTAAGTTCAGTTTGTTAATTAAAGAGTCACACTATTCTTTATGACGAACACGTGTCTGTTTGATTGAGTCAAACTGATCTTTAAAAACCTGTTTCACATGATTAATTTCATTACAAAGACGCTCGTTTTCTGAAAGTAATTTTGCCACACTATTCTCCAATTCCTCATTTATGGGCTCAAGATCACATTTATCATGATTAACATTCTTTTCCTTAGTATTCATTTTCAAAGATTTGATGGTATCCTTCAACTTAGAAATGGTCGTGTCTTTGTCTTGTAGCCGAGCTTTCAAATCATTGATTTCAAAATATTCTTGAATTTCAACAGCATTTTGATTAACGCAAGATTCATCGTTTTGAAAAACTTCTTGTTTTAATTGCATTGACACTTCGAGAGAAATACAATGTTTTTCAAGTTGTGAGTGATTTTTCAAAAGATCATTATATGCTTGTTTTGATTTGGAAAGCTCAGCATCAAGATTCAAACACTTTTCACACAATTCACACTTTTGCATTTTCACATTCACAGAATCATTATTCAAAGACATAGAATTCATCACAGTTATCAGAACATCTTGAGACATGACTTTTTGTAAGAGTCGATCATTTTCCAAAAGAATTTCTTTCTTAGCAATTTCCAAACATTTTTTATCAACCGAAAACTGTTGAACAGACGCTTCCATTTGATCAAAAACTGTTTGTACTTCCGTTATTTCATTTAGAAGATCTTTATCAAACACATTGAAGATGTCTTTTAAAGATTTTAGAAATGGAATAATTTCATTGTTAAAAACAGCTTTTGTATGTTCAAACCCCCATTCACCTTCTTCAAGAGCACTAGGTGTTGTCCTCTTCTTTACCACAGAGTCAAACTGGGTGAGGTGGAATTTAAACTTTTTAAGGCTTGCATTCACCAAACTCACCTTAGGTAGTTCACGGGGAACATCCACTATGACAGGTGGTGAGTAAAACGGTTCAATGGTAGGATTAAACGTATGAAACCAAAACGCTTGTTCAGCCGATAATTCTTGTTGTGGAGAAAAACGTGTTTCAAAATCTTCAATTAGGCTATTTAATTTTTCAAAATCAATAGGTTTATGAGAAATTTTCTTTGCAATAACTTCAGGATCCTTTGCCTTTTCAAACATTTTTGATCGACTCTCTTCTTCTAAAATCAATGTTTCTTCATCATCAATCACAGGCATAGCAACACGTGTTTTAGATATAACAGCACCATCATACAAGGTTGGTTTTATCCGCTGAGCTTTCCTAAGGTAAAACGGATTTTGATAACCTAGAGCTTGTTTGTGTGTATTATCATAAAACGCTTACGGCTTAAATAACATGTGCACTGTCTGAGCAGATTGACCCGCTTTATAAACAATATTATCAAGTTTCTTAATCTTCTTTTCCAAATCAATTTCATTTTCCATATATTTATATTCTTTTTCTTTGGATTCATTTTTGAAAACTGTAAAAGTTTTGAATAAAGATTCCCTTTCTTTGATTTGTTTAGAAAGATTTTGCTCAAGTGAGTCAATTTGTTCTTTGAGTGCAAGTTTCTCTCTAATCATATCATCCATTTGAGAATCAATCATTTTTTCACGACAACTTAAATCAATATTAAGACGTTGTTCAAAAGTTTTGACCCTTTCCTTATATCTCTCTAACTCAGTGGTTATTGATTCATTTTTCTGTTCCTTATTAGCCTTTTCCTAATTATTTACATGATTAATCATTTGTTCAGACATTTGTTCAATCACAGACAAAATCATTGAATCTTGTTGTGCCTACAAATTAGTATCTTAAACAGTTGTCTGTTGTGTTTCTTGCAGATATTAAGAATATGGAATGATATTGCTATCACTAGATATCTCATTATCTGTAAAATCCATAACTGAAGATTGTTCAAAATCCTGCAATGCATGCACGCTTTGATTATCCATATCATTCAGATAGGTTTCAGAATTAGGTACCTTTGAGATAACGTCACAACCATAGTTGAAAATGTTGGCCATAAGAATCGCTTGTGCAGTCGAGAGATCATCATAATCTGAATCATAAGTGTCGAGATCCTCAGTCTGGAAAGCAGCATTATGAGGGATGATTGTCTGAGCTTGATCTGTTGGAATTCCTAGATCTGCAAGAAATGCGAGTTGCTCCTCATCCAATATTTTTCCAGCTTCCTGAGCTTCTGCTAACATTGCTTTCTCCTTATACCATGCAGCATTCCTTGCTTGCTTTGGCTGAGTGCATTGCCTAGCCATATGCCCTTCACCTTAGCAGTTGTAGCATTTAACAACTCTTGCCTGTCCACTTGTAGTATTTCCCCTTGAACTCGTAACATTGCCCTTATAAGTAGTACCCGAATAATTTTGTCCTTGTCTCCCCTGAACTTGTTGCACGGTAACCCTGCCATCTTGAATAGTGGCTTGGTTTCTTGGATTAGAGGAAGTTCTGAGTTGATTATTAGTAGTAGGAAACCATGAAGAAGTCTACAATCCGTTAAAAGCCATTGCTTTATAGAGCATAGCAATTGGATCATCTCCAGAGAAAACACAGACAGAAAACCTGAGTCTATAATGGTGACTCAGATCATAAATTGTTAGGAGCTGGAGGGATTGATAACAACATGTGGAATTTACTTCTGGAATAGTGAGGGTTATGATTCATTGAGACTGAAATGTATGTGAATGTGGAATCAATGAATGATTGAATGAGCTTGAGATGATCAGAGATAGTAATGTGATTGGGTTGAATTGATGCATGTGTGATTGTGAAAAACTGTTGTTGAAGTTGTGTATGTGTAAGATGATTGATACGGTTGAAGTGAGGTGGGTGTCATCGTGCTGATTTGCAAACGAATGCCAATGGTCTTGATTGCGTGTTTCACTAAAATACGGACTTCATTTACATGATTCGTGCTGTTTTAAGATATGCATGAGTTTGATACAAAGTTTGAGGTATGCAAATCTTTAACAAGCTTGACATCAGTCACAACTTACTCTGGAAGACTGTTTAAGAACTTGGTATTAACTTGAAATGGCTCCATTTTCATCTTGTAGGTGTTCATATCATTAATCAACTGAGTAAATCGCAAGTAATACGTATGAAGTGATTCCCCCTTGATGTGAGTAAACTTATCAAATGCATCATACAACTTACACTCTATTTCTTGCTTTGTTAAAGATGTGCCTTGCATCAGTAATTGAACTCTCTCCCATAAATCTTTAGCAACTCTGTGATGATTCACAAGTGAATAGATATCAGTAGGAAGACCTTAAAGAATGATATTGGTTGCTTTCATATCACAGTCAGCTTGAATTTTTTCAGCAGCAGATAATTCAACATATTTTTTTTTGTTTTGATCACCCCGTTCTCTTCAACCGTAGGCCAAATGAGTGGACCATTTTCAACTGATTCAAGTATCATTCTTCCGTGTTCTCTGTTTTGCATATATAATTCCATTATACTTTTCCTAGAATCATACAGGTCCTTGTCCAACATAGGTGGACGATTGTCAGCACCAGAGAGTATCATGTACTCAACAAGAGTATTCTTTTGACCAAGTGAAATAATTGAATCCATTTCAATGTGATAAGACTAAGATGATCGTACAGTGATTGGAAGTTGTTGTGTTAAAGTGAGATTTGATTAATGAAGTTGAGTCTTTCAGAATACACGGGATTTTACAATTCTTGATAAAACCGAGAAATCAAATATTCATGGGATTTTACAAATCAAAGAACAACCGTATAATTCACCAAATAAAACGTGTATAGTTCTCCCTTAAAAAACGTATAAATCACCCAAGCAAAATTCGTATAAATCACTTTTGGTAATTACGTATAGATAGCATGAACGTATAGATAGCATGAGCAAAATGATACGTATAGATCGCTTGAACGTATAGATAGCCTGAACAAAATGATACCTATAGATCGCCTGAACATATAGATAGCATGAACGTATAGATAGACTGAACGTATAGATAGCCTGAACGTATAGATAGCCTGAACGTAAAGATCCGCCTGACCCGAATAGATCGCCTGACTAAATAACATATAGATCGCCTGACTAAATTAACGTATAGATCTCCTGACTAAACTAACGTATAGATCGCCTGACTAAACTAACGTATAGATCGCCTAACTAAAAAAACTTCGAAACTCAAAATTTAAAAATCTTAAAAAGACACACTTCTTGACGTTTTACCCGATTTTTCTTGTACTTCTTACCTATCTAAGACTATTAGAACCTTAAAAACACAAACTTTAACGTTTTTGACACGAAAAATTTGAAATCAAGATTCTTGATACAAAACCCTCTTTTTAACCAAAAAGACTCACAAAGATGATATTTTTTTATGGTTTTTGAAAGATTTTCTTGTACTTCTAGTCTATATTAAGATAACTAAGTAAGAAAGTTATGATCTTTATGGTTTTAAAACCCTCAAAAAGTGAAAACTTTTTGAAAATTTCGAACCAAACTACACGAACTAAATGAGTAACAAACGCACACAAAACCTTTACAAACACCCCATGGCTCTTGATACCAATTGTAGAATAATCTTAACACATGTATGGAATGATTCACTTAGAGTTTTAGAGAGAGAGAAAGGTGGTTGGATGAACACTTAGAGAGAGAAAGAAAAATGATAATATTAGCTTAAGTGAAAATGTGACAAATGAACAACCAACACCCTCCCCATGTGTGGAGAGGGTTTATATATCCCTAGCATAACCGGCCATGGGCTTGTGTTATGGGCTTACATTGTAACTTTGGCCCGGTTAGCTTACTAACATAACATTACTAGTTACTACGAGCTATGACTACATACATTGGAAGTGACCGATACATTTCCGTATTTCTAACAATATAATAACAATCACACAAATATTAATCACGATTACCTCCTCAAATCTGCTTTATGCATAGGACTTCATCCCATGATTCGATGAGTAAACCTGTTTTGCTCGGTTCGACTTGTTTGCATTAGAATGCTTCTTCTATTTCTCCAAAGTCACCATATCACAGTATTTGTGCCAGTGATCTAATTCCACGTCTTTTGGAGGAAAGTCCCTGATTTTGATAGGCTCTACGTACCCATCTCGTCCTACAAACTTACGTTAGTGGAACTTGTTCTTCTGACCTTTGTATCGTGATTGGAACAAAACTTTAATCCCTTTCTCAATCGCTTTAGCATGCGGCCCTATAAGGTGCTCTTCCAAATCAAAGTAGTGTTGCAATTCAAAAGAAATAGTTATGTAATGCATAATGTTTATAAAGTTAACATAGTAGATTTAAGAGTTAAACTCGACCTTGAGTGTAGGCCATAGGGTTATCTTGTACATATCTGGTACATCCTCCCATGAGTTGAAACAGAAAGGAACATGTCTTTCTATCTCGTTGCCGATTAAGCTCATGAAATTGTGGTTGTTTTCGCCCACGGGTTTCACAGTCTTTTGATCGACAACATCAAATCTGATTGGTAACTTCATTTTCCACCGAGCCTAATTTTTTTTTCCAGTTCACCGTCCCTGGCCCTTTTCAGGGCCTTTTCGTCTGCAAAATAAAATTCAAATGAACAAATAAACTATACAACTAATCCTATTCAAAATTATAGGTAATGAAATTCAAATTCAACATGTTATGATAACTTACTTATGTGGTAGAGGGAGGCTGCCACGGACGATCATCATCATGGGTTCCAATGTCCCCACCATGGCCTCGCCTTTGAACCAGTGCCATCTGTAGAAACAACTTGATTACAATTTAACATAAATTGAAGTTCCCAGACATAAAAGTACAAGTACTCGAACAAATTAAATAAGCAATTCGGAACGCTAAACATATTTGTATAAATAACTCAATAACAATTTCATTCATATTACTGTCTTTACAAATTACTATTTCATATCAATCTGAATCACTATCAGAATCACTACTAAGAACACGAGGAACATGATTTTCATCTTCATCAAAAAATCATCATCATCGACGAGAGAACGAGTAGGATTATATTGAACTTATGTTGATGGACCAACTCCACTCAAGCTCCTATAATCTGAATCTTCCAAATTAGTTGTTAATGTAAGATCAGATGATAAGGTGTCATGAATAGCATCTACATCCACGATGATGTCCTTATCCTAAATCTTTTGATGATTGACATCTTGGAAAACCCTCCAATGATGTGATCTAGAAGGGTCTTCAAGGTAAAAAACTTGTCTTGCTTGTGTTGCAAGAATGTATTGTTGATGCTTCCACCAATCATCTCTTGTAGATATACTGGTTATGTTATTTTTAGTAACACAAAGTTCGGTACGGGGAGTGTTATTGGTCTTAAACCATTTGCATCGAAACAACACAACTGTGTGAGAGGTTAGACATTGAAGCTCCAAAATTTCTTCTAGCACACCATAAAACATATTTCCATCCTCCTCCTCCCCAGGTGTTGAAACACCGCTACATTGAGTTGTTAGGCGTTCGTCGCGGCTATGAACAACAAACTTCACACCGTTAACTATACAAGAGCTATAATAAGTTGCATAATTTAACAGTCCATGTGCCAAAGCGAGGAGGTCAAGACTATACTCGGATGGCTTTTCATGTCGGAGAGTAGAGATCTATGCCAAAGACAAAAATAGATAACACATTAGAAAAACATGTGAAGATGCCTTTCTTAAAAAAAATTTGTAAAGCGAGCTAGGAAATTGTATTTGTAAATTATATATACATTGAGTTTACCTTGTCGCAAAACCAAGGAGAAAATTTTGTTGGTAAATCATTCTCGGACATGGAAATACGACATTCTCTGTAAATTTTCATGATATTAGTATACACATCAAAGATATAACTTAAGTAAAAAAATTGATATGAAAAGAACGTACGTCTTGTATGTGTCGATTTTTTGGACTGTTGTCGAGAACATACCATTCTAGTTTCTTTTTAACTTCTTTATCTAGCTTTTTTTCAACACCCACACTTTTTGGCTGACAAACTGACCGGAATACTTGCATCTCGCATGTTGGAGGTGGACCATCATTTCTGTCTGGGCGATTAAATCTTGTTTGAACACCTTTAAGATGACAAAAAGTTAACGCTTCCTCCTCAACAGACCCCTCCGCTATCGAACCTTCAGGCTTAGCTTTATTTCAAACATAATTTTTTAACTTTTTCATATATCTCTCAAATGGATACATCCACCTCATGTACACAAGCCCACCTTGAATAGCCTCTTCAGGTAAATGCATGACCAAATAAATCATTATGTTAAAAAAGGCCGGAGGATATATTTGCTCGAAATTGCACAATATATCTTGGGCTTACAACAAGTCGGACACCTTTAAACTTCAAGCACAAATATGCTTAAAGAACGAGCAGAGCTCAATTATTGGTGTTGCAATACTCGGGTCCAAGTACGCTTGAGCTCCAACCGCAAGCAACCGCTGCATCATTATATGACAGTCATGAGACTTCATGCCTATAATGTTGTTATCATTGTCAGTTACTTTTGGCTTAAAGTTTGATCCAAATCTATTTAGTAGTTTAACTCCTTTAATGAATTCACAAAACTTTCTTCTCTTTTCGGGTGTGAAAGAGTATATGGGGTGAGGCTTTAAGAACTTCCTGTTGCCTTTATGGATGAGCCACAACTCCTTTTGAATCTTTAACTCTTCTAAGTCTTGTCTCGCCTTGTTAGTATCTTTGGACTTGTCATTCATTAACAATGTACATACCAAATTCTCTAATACATTTTTTTCAATATGCATGACATCCAAATTGTGTTTTAGTTCAAGACTTGACCGATATGGGAGCTCAAAGAAAATAGATTGTTTACTCCATTTCTTTTCTACGAGGGGATTACGTTTTCTCTTCACACCCTCATGACTCGGATGTTTACCTGGAGTACGTGAGGACGCTTTAGCAAGTTGTCTTAAGATTTGAGCTCTAGTAAGTTTTGGTGGAGGTGGATCTGTCTCGTTCTTACCATTGAAGGTCTTTTTTTTAGAACGGCAAGTTAGTTGTTAGTGATTCGAGCTCACAGTGACATCCAATTGGGCAGTATGCAAGACTCGAATGTGGTAACAACCTTACCAAGGATATCCTTTGTGGCCATCTGAGCTAGCCCAGATGGTTACCATTCAAGGTCTTCTTCCTCCTCCAACTATGAGTCGGGGGTAGGAATCTTCTATGACCCACATAAGCAGTTTTTCCATTCTCACGAGTAGATGGAGTCTCATTATTTGCCTTGACCACTCTAACCAGACAAACTACTACGGGCAGGAAAATCACTAATCGTCCATGAGATGTATAACGGGTGAGTCGAGATGATATTTATATACAATTTATGTTAAACGGATGAGTCGAGGTGATATCGATATAAATGAGATGTATAACGGATGAGTCAAGATGATATTCATATACAACTTATGTTAAACGGATGAGTCGAGATGATATCGATATACAAGTTATGTTAAACAGATGAGTCGAGGTGATATCGATATACATGAGATGTATAACGGATGAGTCAAGATGATATCGATATACAAGTTATGTTAAACGGATGAGTCGATGTGATATCGATATACATAAGATGTATAACAGATGAGTCGAGATGATATTGATATACAACTTATGTTAAACGGATGAGTCGAGGTGATATCGATATACATGAGATGTATAACGGATGAGTCGAGATGATATTCATATACAACTTATGTTAAACGGATGAGTCGAGGTGATATCAATATACATGAGATGTATAACGGATGACTAGAGATGATATTGATATACAACTTATGTTAAACGGATGAGTTGAGGCGATATTGATATACAAGAGATGTTAAACTTATGAGTCGAAATGATATCGATATACATGAGATGTTAAGCGGATGAGTCGAGATGATCTCGATATACATGAGATGACATTGAGATTATCGAAACTATGAGATTCATTGAAAAATACTTGATAGCTACATAGTAAATGACAATAACTTAATTCATGACTTTGACCAAAAAAGCAGATCTTATATAATTTGGCGCCAAAAGTTCCCATCATTTTTTATGGACACCAAAACCTGGTTAACTCTTATGTTCACAAAATTGGCGTCAAAGGTTCCCGCCAAAAGCTCTCTTTTTTATAATAAAATCATATCTTATCCTCACAGCCACCAACAAATCACACACTTTTATCATCACAACTTTACCACCAACACACACACACACTGTTATTATGAAGATGGTGCCACATGAAGCTTTTTCGTGTCCTTGTGGAAAAGGAAATGTAGTTATACGAGAATCGCATCAACCTCACACCCGTGGTCAACTATACTATGCATGTCCTTTATCAAAGGTGAACAATTACATGTTTTTTATTTGTGTAATATATCAATATTTTGGTTATTTATTAAAAAAAATTACTCTTTAACAGTCTCGGAAAAATGATTTTGGATGTCAAGTTTTTTTATGGAAAGAGGAAATAGTCCGTCTACTGGCCGCTTCTCCTGGAGCTTCAACGACTCCAAGTTATTCTTCAGGACCTTCAACGACTCCAAGTTATTCTCCAGCACCTCCAAGTTATTCTCTAGGACCTTCTGGAAATGCAGAGTGCTCAAACTACAAGCTCTTGATTGGAAAGATAAAAGTACTCGAGGCAACATTAGAAATGTATATGCATCCCGAAAACCACATGCTTGATTCAACTGCACTACTTCACGAGCTTTACAATGACATGGGAAAATTTGGTTTGGAGTAGTTTGTCATTTAGCCATATCAACTTAGCATTTGGAATGTAATTCGTATGCTTTAATGTATAAACTTTTATCGATTTGTAATGTACTTCGTATGCTTTAGTGTTTAAACTTTATCTATTTGTAATGTTATTCGTATGCTTTAATGTTTAAACGTTTATCGATTTGTAATGTAATTCGTATGTTTTACCCCGTATCCAATTCTATCTTTTATTGTATTGTAAGTTTTTCTCTTGGACCTTCAACACGTCGAAGTTCTTCTTCTGGACCTTCAACGCTAACAGAACGAAAAGCACTAATAGAACGATAAACGCTAATAGATAAAAAGAGCTAACGTTTTTAGCGAAAAGCGATTTGTTTAGTTATGTTTTTATTATTAAATCATTTGTAAATCATTTTTAATAAATAAAAAAAGATTTAATGTTGTTGTTACCTTTAGGGACTACATTCGGCGTTTAGGGACTACATGTAGTGCCTAGATTTCTGACGCTAAACCTTCCCGCCAATGAAAAGGTAAAAAAATTTAAATAAACAAAAAAAAAAATCCGTAGTCCCTTTACTTATAGGGACTACATTTAGTCACTATAAGTAAGGGTCAAAGTTAGACTTTTATTTGACTTTTTTTGGTTGGTCCTTTTAGAGACTACATATAGTCTCTAGAATTGGGGGTCAAATTTTTACTTGACTTTTTTGGTTTCGTCCACGAACTTTTAGGGACTACATGTAGTTGTTATAATTTTGAGTCAAAGTCATATATTTTCAATAAGTTGGGTTTCGTCGTGTAGCGCACTTATAGGGACTACTTGTGGTCACTATAAGTTACCATGTAGTCCCTACAAAATCTGGTCAAAAATTATAGCCAAAGTGTTGAAAATTTCGTCGCCACACTAATAGTGACCACATGTAGTCCCTATAACCAAGCTTATAGAGACCACATTATGTAGTCCCTAGAAGTCTTGGTGGCAAGATCTCTTTTTTGTTGTAGTGGACTGCTGATGCTGATCCGGAAAACGGGAGACGGATTAGATAGAAGGTTAATACGGGTAATTTATATGTTATCGAGTCTGGTTCACCAGATATACTTTGTCCAAATGTATATTGTGTGCATCTTTTGTCATCAGATTATTTAGTACGCATGTTATGTATCTAGAAAACTATGCTTTTACAAATGTAAAATACAAAAGTTCAAGGTATATAATCATGTTATAATTTGACATGCATTCTGGGTGTTTGATTAATTTACTAAACAAAAATGTTCATCTTATTGTGAATCAGCATCTAATAATACGTTATGTAGTTTTACATCAAAGCGCAAAACCCATCAAGCATTCTTCATGTAGATAAGCTAGACGCCTAGACCTTTCGCGACGCAAAATCCTATTTCAAACCTTTTCAGCCTATCAAGCTGGTTACCACCTATTTTCCCGGCTAATGAGCCGTTTGCACGTATTCGTACACCAAGATTATGTGCTTTCCCTCTTCACAATAACCATATGTTTCAATCAAGTTCTTATGATTTATTATCGCAATTGTGCTCATTTCTGCTAGAAATTCAGCTTCTCCTTGGATAGCTTCATGGAGCCGCTTAATTGCTACGACTTGATTGTCGGGAAGTATGCCTTTGTACACAATGCTACCTCCACCTCTCCCAATATCCTCCCCAAATTTATGAGAAGCTTTCAAAATCTTCTCATATGAGAACCTTCTGAACCGATAGCAATTGCAAGGTAGTTTGGTGTTGTTGCACCTGAGATTTATAGGCAATAAAAAAGAAAAACATAAACAAGATAACTTCAACTACACCGAGGGTGATGCTGAACCACAACATGAACTTGAGGGAGCCATTTGCTCTCTTTTTCTCGCATGTTGGTTTTAAGTCGATTATAGAACTTGAGCAATCCAAGCAAGACACATTAGGAACAATTTTCATAGAACTCGAACATCCAAGCGAGACACAAAAGTGTTCTAATTTGTGTTGGTGATTTTAGTGTCATCAGTATATTTTATGTAATTGTGATTTACTTGAGATCAAGGGCTTAGTCAAGTTAAGTTATAGTCAAGTTAGGAGGTGCGGAGTGCACGCTTGTACTAGCTAGCTCGATATCGCCAAAATAAGTGCAGGGGTCAAGGGGGCTGCGCCCCCTTGCGGGGTCAAGGGGCAGCGCCCCTTGCGGGGTCAAGGGGCAGAGCCCCTTGCTGGGGCCCCGCTGCCAGGTCAGCGGGCGGGGGTCGAGGGGGAGCCGCCCCTCGTTGGGGTCTGGGGGCAACGACCCCAGCGGGGTTCGGGGCAGCGCCCCGACCCAAACGGTATATCTAGTGCTCCAAATGCATTATCCGTTTTCTTCCAACCAGTTTTCCCTCCAACCGACACATCTTTTCCCAACAGGTGTGACCTTTCCTGCCAACTGTCTATAACCGAAATTAACTGATTTTCGGTTATGTTATATAATACAGTTTGATCTCTTGAAGACAGAACACACATAACAACTTTCTGTGTATTGCTTTGATCTCTCGTGCCTTAGAGACAAAGTGTTTTTTCTCTGAATTATCCAATTGAGGATTTCGTGTAACCCGAGGCATATAGGGTCGAAATACTTCAATCTGAAAGTGATCTTAACACGATTCAGAGAATATATCAGGATAGTTTGATTATTACCCACTCATAAACACACCGAAATTCTAACAATTTGTACATGTTCGGTTCAACCTACTGATCATCTGTAACTACATTACACCCTATCAAACATTTTGTATAAGCATATGGGTAAACTTGAAAGGGATTGATTTTAGGTTTTCTTAACAGAATCATGTTTCGCATTGTCACAAAAAGGACAATTCATAAACTTACCATGCTATAATTGCGAGTTTGTTTATAGTCACGATTGTTCTCATTGTGTCATTGATGTTAGCATATTAGCTGATAAGTGGCCCACGAGCCATTTTACTCCTAGGGTTTTACCATTTGTCTCTGTTATAAATAGAGGTGCAAATTCTAACCGGTTTTTTTTAAAACCGGTATAAAAAACCGGTTTTTTTAAACCGGTTCGGTTAAATATAACCGAACCGGTTAGACCGGTTTTCGGTTTTTTTACAATACCGGTTTTTTACCGGTTTTAAAACCGGGTTTAACCGGGTTTTTAAAAAAACCAGTTAAAACCGGTTTTTTTTTTTTTTTTT
>BQNB010169417.1:0-13783 GCA_026074375.1 Tanacetum coccineum | reverse complement strand
ATAGCGAGCACAATAACATGTTGCATGTACAATATCTAGTCTACTTGCTGTTAGGTACATGAGTGCTCCGACCATACTATAATATTTTGTTTGGTCGACCAAAATACCACTCAAGTCAGCATCTAGGTGTTTCGTACCCATTGGAGTACCAATGCTATCACATGAGGTCATACCATGCTTTTTAAGTATCTCTTGAGCATACTTAGCTTGGTTTATAAAGATACCACGAGGGGGTTGGTGGATCTAAATTCCTAAAAAGAATTTTAGCTACCCCATCATAGACATTTCAAACTTGTTGTGCATTAGTTTTCTAAATCATTTTGAAAGTTTTGGGTTCATAGAACCAAAAATAATGTCATCAACGTAAATTTGCACAAGCAATATGTCTTCCCCATGTTTAGTTATGAACAGAGTTGGACCAATAGAACTTTTTGAGAATCCTTTGGATACCAGGAAGTTGTAGAGTTCATCATACCACGCTCTTGGCGCTTGTTTGAGTCTATATAATGCCTTCTTTAGACGGTAGACTTGGTCAGGATGATATGGGTCTACGAACCCATTTGGCTGGTTTATGTACACTTCTTCCTTCAAAGGTCCGTAAAGAAATGCTGTCTTGACGTCCATCTGGTATACTAGAAATTATTTGTGTGCATCATACGCAACGAATAACCGGATAGCTTCCAACCGAGCAACTGGTGCAAATGACTCTTCGAAATCAATTCCTTCCTTTTGAGCATATCCTTTAGCTACAAGACAAGCTTTGTTGCGAATTACAATATTCTCCTCATCACGTTTGTTTTTCCAGATCCACTTCATGTTAAGGACATTTTTGCAAAGTGGTCTGTCGACTAATTCCCACACATCTAATCGATCAAACTAGTGAATTTCTTCCTGCATCGCTTCAATCCAGGCAGAATCGGCCATGGATTCTTTGATTTTTTCGGTTCGGTTCGACTCACGGTGAGTGCGAACATACACATCTCGCCATCTATTTCTAGCTGACATCTTGTTCTAATTAATTGAGAAGGATTTCCAATGACTTGTTCTAATGGATGATCTTTTGTCCAACGATGTTCAAAAAAATGGTGATGATAGAATGTATGCATGTTTAACGAATCAACATGATGAGACGATGTCTCCCCTCGTTCTTGTACTAGTGTACTAAAGACGTTGATAAATTCATCGTCGTCAACTTGTGCATTTTCTTTATTTGTTTCTGCTTGAATAATGTTCTCATTTGCAGTGACAGTTGGTACTTGAGTTGGTTCTTGACTTGTAGTTACTGGTGTTGTTTGAATGTTCAATGGAGGTGAATCTGCAGCAACGGTTGTTGAAGTAGATGGAGTTGTGTGTTGGTGTTGACGTTTATTAGGAGCATCAGCAGCATATACAGCGGAAGACTTTGACACAACTGGAGTAGTTACATTGAGTAATTCATCGAACATTGGACTAAATAGCAAATCCAGCTCATTTGACGTTGTTACTGTCTCAGCTGCTTGAGGAACATTTTCTTGACTTTGGGGATCGGGACTTAAACTGTCATGTTCAAGTGCCGTGGTTGGACATTGTGGAACGGGGTCAGAACTGACGTGATCTGACGCCATATGAGGCAATTCGTCAAAGTTAACATGAATGGTTTCAACTATTATTCTTGTTCTCTTGTTAAATACCCTGTAAGCTCTTGACTGAGTTGAATACCCTACAAAAATACACGCATCACCTTTTTCCTTCATTTTATCAAGATTTTCACCATCTCTGACGATGTAGCAAAGAGAGCCAAAAATGTAAAAGAACTTAACAGACGGCTTCCGGCCATTGATGATGTGGTAAGGTGTTTTTTCATGTCAAGGAATTACATTGTGAACGAGTTTTTGAGTAAACACTGTTGTTGAATTGCTCCCAGCCCAGAAGAACAAAGGAACTTTAGCGGCGCTTAGCATTGTTCGAGCAGCCTCAACAAGAGTACGGTTCCGTCTTTCGACACCGCCGTTTTGTTCAGGTGTTCGAGAAGTTGACGTTTCGTGTCTTATTCCCCTCTTTTGCAAAGTATGCATGATGAGTTTTAATAAGAATTTCAGTGCCTTTGTCAATTCGAACTATTGTCAAACTTGAAGCATGAAGTCCTTTGGACAAGTGTGAGAAAATCAATGAGAACTCCAGGTGTTTCGTCTTTGGACCTCAAAAAGTGAGTCCAGGTATATCGGGAGTAGTCATCAACAATTACGAGAACATACTTCTTTCCATTAATGCTTGCTACCCGCATTGGACCACATAAGTCCATGTGTAGAAGTTGTAACCGTCTTTTGAGATCGGGGGGTCAGTCTTAGTGTGAATGGCTTCTGTTTTTGCTTTCCAACTCACAAGAAGAACACAAATGATCTTTGATAAATTTTAATTTTGGAAGGCCATTCACAATATTATTCTTCGAAAGCAAGTTGATGGTGTCGAAATTTAGATGCGATAGACGACGATGCCATAACCATGCTTAGGATGATGTTGCTTTAGCCATTAAGCAAATTGGATTGGGAGTTGTTGAGTCTTGCAGAGTAATGGAATACAAATTTGTGCCAGGAGATACATTGTCGAGAAGATATTTTTCTTCACAAATACACAGATATAACATGTAGACTTCCGAAAAGCAACTTCCAAATCCGCATAACAGAATTGACCAACGGAGAATAAATTATGATTAAGCCCTTTGATGTAATAAACCCGTTTGATAGTAATAGTTCCTTGAACCAGATCTCCATAAACAAAGATTTGGTTGCACAATTTGGATCATTTCCAAACTCACCCCTTCCCAGAAATTTCTCACAAAAATTTGTTAGAAGTTTGTGATTTTCACCGGGTCATGTGCTTTGATCACCAGATGTTCGACATGAATGATATATCTCGCGTAGCTGCAAAAGAATTAGAAGACAATGGAGTACTTAGACACGTGGAAACACCTAGGAGTCTTGTATGTTCAAAATATTAGACGTTCATAGATGCATTTCTAGGAGGATCATAAAGTATTTGGGTTGACATTTCCTATTTGTGACTTACGGTTTCCATTATATCGGGTGTGTAATATAGGATACTACACAATGCTGTCTTACTAAATTGCCTCATATAACTTCCTTGTTATGTTTTAGATTCTTGACAGGGGAGTCATAGTTTTTTGCAACAGTTTTCTTACTGGATGTTACAACAGATTGGTTCACATTATGCTTGGGTTCTCTAGTACTAATAGGCACTGCATTGGTGTTTGTAGTCCTAGGAATTCATGCCATTGATTTTATTGTATAATCACCAAATCATGATTGTCATTAGCACACATTTTCCACAAGAACACAGACAAGTTAACATTGAGGTCTTGCATTCAATGTCATTACACGCAGTTACAACGTTTTTATTATTAGAAAACATAAATTCTACGCGTGGTCTTCTCATTTTGCTTTCTTCCTGACTAATTGTTAGGCATGACTCTATTTCCAGTTGATTTCTTTATGCTGTGGTCTGCTAACACTAGTTATGGATTTAAACCTGTAGAGAAAGACACGCGCTTGTTAGTTTTCCTAATGTCTGAAGGGCTTAACGTGGCTGTTCTAGTTTGATTAGGCTTTGTGTGCACTTTATACATTCCTGGTGCAATCACATTTGTGTTCTTGAAAATTGGCAACACATTCTGAGGCAAAATTTGTGCAGTGACTAGTTTTGAAAAATCATGAGACACATTTTGTGTGGTAACGGCTTTGACTTTGAGAATAGAAATCTGTCTTTGCAAGAGAATCTAAAAAAATAGTTGGTTTACCTAAAATAGATTGTCTTTGACTTTTAAAAGCATTCGGTTGTCAAATAACCGATAATTTTTCAAACTTAGTTTCCACAGATTTTCCTTTCATCTTTTCTATGAGTTTCTGAACTCACTTATTGCAATTCCGTTGTCTTGCCAATTGAGTTTCAAGTCTTGAATTTACAAAATATTGTTCAGTTCTTTCAGAAATAAGTTTGACTGATTTTCCTTTTGAAAGATTTGTCTCTCATTTTTTATCTTTTTCTTTGCATCTTTGTAAATCAAGTTCAAGGTTAAGCCATGTTTCTGAAGTGCTTCAAAACGCTTTGACATTGTTACTTTTGAAAAGCACTTTTTCAAGATGTCACATTTTTCCAAAAGTTTACCAAGTATAACATTGCATAATTAGTAACATCATCCAGATCAGTGTACACACCAAGTATGCATTTATGTGTTCAGCATTGTAATATTCCCTTTGATAGTCGGTTCGATTTCATAAAAAAATCAGTATTTTTTGAGTTTCAGTTGAGATTTGAGATGTCGTCTAATTCCAGTTTCAAGAGAATTTAAAGTATCTTAAATCAGCAAACATTTCCTCGTTCAACACAAGTGAAATTTTTCTAAATCAGCATTGATTCTTCGAATTTGGGGGCAAAAATTTCCTTCGATTGTGTTTTGAATGAAAGGATCTATGTTACCAAAATATGTTCTTTTAGCAATTGTTTGTTTGCAACGTTCCACTCCATCAAAAATTGTGTCAACACTACTTTTAATCTTGAAAAAGTTATTTAGAAGCTTTACTCCTTTGATCCCAAGGGGGGGGAAATGGGGGAAAGATTGTTCCATCCATTATTTTTCTAACAAAGTTGTTTGTTTATTAAAAGACTCTTTTGAAATTTCATTATCTAGAAAGATGTAAGACTCATCTTGACGTTATTGGAAATTAGGCTTGTTCAGGCGGACCTTTTTTCATGTGGATTTATAGAACGAACATTCCTATAAAGATTATTCAAGTGGTCATAATCAAACGGTCTAATTAAATCACTTAATTTTGATCGACTTTCTCTGTCAAGACGAATCGTTTCGTCAGATTCAGAGGCTAACATTAAAGCAAGATTATCATTATAGCAACCTATATCATACAGACGAGGATTCGCTCTTTGAGCTTTCTTGAGATAACTGGGTTTGTCAAAATAGTTTAACATTCGAATAAGCATATTCATTGTTTTGAACGGAATTGACCGGTTTATATACATATATCCAAACCTTGACTTAGTTTTCGAAAGTAATGATTTTATCAAGTTATTTGTATTCACGAGTTTTGTAAAAACTTAATCTGAGCTTCTTTTGATTTATGACATTATTGGAGATGGTTTTTGATGTGCACAAAGCTCCTCTTTTCATAACCATAATCGTTGATTTTAAATCATTTATTTTTCGAGTATATTTCTTAGATGACTTTTCAAAATTGATTTTGTTATTGGAATTATATCACCTTTAACTTTGCACAATCATTTTCACCTTTGACGATAATTCACATCATTTTATACTTATCAAGTTTACCGCTCTAAGAACCTTTTAAGGTCTTTAATCATCAATGATTAGGTCTTAGATTAGTTAATTGTTTGTTCTTTGAAATGATTTATTTGATGATTCTAAACTTTTATTTTTAGTTTTGAATAAATCTTTTCTTTCTCATTTCCACCTTTAAATTTAACAACTAAAGCTGGTTTGAGTTTAAAATATTTATTTTGGTTTTTTTTTGCTGTCATCAATTTTACATTTTGTTTCTGAATTAAAGAAGCAATCAATCACGTTCGTGATCACAGGATCATCAGTAGCATCCTGGGTCTTCATGATCTTATCATACATATATCTAATTGGGTCAATAGTGATATTAGTGTCACTTGTTTCCGCCAGATATATAGTCATTACTAGTATTCAGGTTGCTCAGGATGTTAATTTTTCCTGGCAAAACACATTTATAGTGTCATTATTGTTTTGCACCTTATGCATTGGCTCATCATCGAAGATTGGTCCAGAATTGTCAACTGGATCTGGAGTAACCTCTTGAATCTGTACCATGTACATATAATGTGCTTCCAACATATAATGTGCTTCCAACTTCTGATCTTCAGACTCATCATCAGTATCATTATTTCCAATCAGCTTGTTAGGCATTCAACTGGACCCCAGATTTCTCTTGTTTACACGATAAATCTTTTCTTGTGATATGTTGGCATCCTTTACTCGTTCGGTTTCTAACTTTTACCTTGATAAATCGCCCAGATTCCCTTTTGGCCAGGTTTTTTAATAACATGAATCTCAGACTTCTGCACTACGGATCAAGTACTTTTTTTTCCCTAGCCCTAGCAACATTAACTGCCCTCTGATTATCATACCCAATTCCTTTGTTGATTCTTGAAGAATTATCTTGATTAGCTCTACTGGTGTTTGATGAAGCTCGAAGGTTGTTGTTGGTAGGTTTGTAGATTTTCTTGAACGAGAGAGAAATTAAAGCCAAATGAGTTCGATCATTCTTTTTTGCCTGTGACATTTCATCATCGTCAGTAACAAGTAGCTGGTTCTGGGATCATAAGTAGGTGCAGTAGACGGTAACAATTGCTTTACCTCTGTTTTGGTAGATTGTTGTGTATCTGTGGAGGAATATTGAGTGTTTTGTGTTAGGGATGGTTTCTGTTTATGTTAAACTGGTTGTTGTTGAGCAACAAGTGCAAGTGGATTAGCAGTATGTGCTAGTCTTTCAGCTCTTATCTCGTTGACTTCGTTCTGGTGTTGCTTCAGAATGTCATAAAGTTTGTGATAGGAGACAGTCTTCAACTCTTGACTCTGCTTAACAAGTGTCACAAACCTTTGCCATTCGGTATAGTAGTTAAAGTAAGAACTGTACATTAACTTGATGATTTGTAAATGACACTGATTTTTGACAGTCAATTCACTCATCTTGTTGACGTGAGTAATACGATTCAAGTGATTCACCATCACGTGATGTGAATTTTCCAAACTCCCAATATAAATTGGTTTCAAGATCTTAAACATTGATTGATTCACCTTGTTTCAACCTTTCAATAGCTTTCCACATCTCACATGCATTCGGACAAGCATCAACTGTGGAGTAGATATCGTTATCTATCCTCGGTGAGAATGATCTGAACGGCTTCAAGCTTCGGCATTCGGTTGATTCGCGTATGTCTAGTGTGAAACATTCTTATAGTCTCCATAACCTTTCTGTAGTAGTTCAGAACTACCTTCAGCAACTGGAACTGTTTTCTCATCCCATTGATACGTGTATGGTGGATTTTGGAGACTGATGTAGGTCGTTTTTCAACGCGTATCAAACAAATAAACCCTCAAATATATATAGAATATATACTACATAAAGTATCATACAAATTATTCTTAGGAAAGAATAAAAAGTAATCAACACGGGTATCGTTTTACTCGGCGAGAGGTGAATGGAAATCTATGTTCAAGTTATAAATCGAGCTTGATTGTCATTCAAGTTTTTGGTTTTGGTTCTAAACTATTTTTATGCTACAAATTAAACTAATATTAATTCTAAGATTTAAAACTACAAGATTAAACTAAAATTGATCTAAAAGATATAAATGATAAATATGCTTGCTAAGTGACGTGAAAAGTTCATCAAGTGTGAATTAAGGTTTATTAACAAATTAATTTCCTTAGAAAAGATAATTATCTCACAACATTGGTTTGTTTTGATAAAAATCTCTTAAAAAGATATTAATTACTAGATGTCTAGTTTGACTATTTCTCCGGCTTTTGCCCTTTGAAACAGTCAAACTATAAATCTAAATAATCGAAGTTTATTTATTAATTAAATCTTTTTTTCAAATCCACACTTAATTCCCAAATCACTAAATCACTTAACAAGCCCTAATTAAACTACTCGCTACTCATAATGATTAAATAAGGAAAGCAAAACATTTTTATACTAAAACTACACTAATTAATTAAAAAATGATAGAAAATGAGACCAAATTGAAGAACCGCAATTAAACGAAAACCACCCGATTTATTTAGCTAAAGAAAATAATTAAATTCTATCTAGCTAAATAAACCCTTAAGCTCCGCGCCTCATGAGTTGACCGGTACCACAGATTATACTATCTGTTTCATAATTCACAATTGCAACAAGAGGCCCATTGTAAGTCTCCAAACCAAACGCATGCAAAGTTATCACAACCCAAATTTTATAACTAAGTGTAGGCCCAAATACTTAATCGCAAGCCCAATTCTTAAAAATCAAACGCACAGATGCAATAAGCCAACGAGTAGACTTGTAGTAAATTAAGCTCTATTACAAAAAATAAGCAGAACTGATAAGCATGAGCATTTAGTCATACGAGATAAGCCTTCCTAAGAATAAGATAAGCACTAAAACAAGATAAACAAGAACTTACAAAAATAAGCTAAATTATTTTTAAGCTAATACGTGATTTAAGCAAAACTTTCTTCATAAGCCTAAACGCAAATGAAATAAGCACTCCCAATAAGTCAGAAACACTAATAATAACGGATAAGCAACTTAATATCAAACTTAGCAACAAAAACTCAAAATAAGCTATTACGATATAAGCTCGACTAGACCCAAAATTAAAGCTACTTAATAAGCTAAAAACCTAACTAAATAAGCACTAATTTTTATCATAAAAACAACGAGGAACAACAATAAGGACTCAGATTAAACTAAAAGCATATAAACGTCTCAAACAATAACTTGAATAATCAAATAAGCTCTCAAAAGTTTAATCTAGCAATATAATCTCACTTTAAACCAAATAAGCTGATTAGAAGCTTATTTTAACAGAAAATATGAGCTCCTAATAAGACTAAAACGTTGGGGTAATAGGGAAACGTTCAATGAAGAAAACCTTGTTTGATAATATTGCTTTCTTATTATTCCGCTTCGTGTTCAATATTATCTGTAAAACTATCCTAGATAAGCTTAAAACGATTCTCTACAAAGTGTTTAAAAACTTTTGGTAATGAATCAAATTAGCTTGGAGAGCTTATAAGAATCATTTTCTAAACCATTGAGAACTTTTGATGATAATAAGCCGCGGAAATAAGCTCGAAAACTCAGCTTAATGAAAAAGCTACATGAAAAGGAAAAGAAAATGAGAGATTAAACATGAAATAAACAAACCGATATATACAACGAACTTCAAATCAATTTTAATACATCATTACATTAAGTTTGCGAAAATAAGAAAGATACATTAAGCAGAAAATTAGAAATAAGCTAATACAAGACTAAAATAAGCTAAAAACCTAAAGCTAAAACTAAGCAAAATAAAAGACTAACTCCCTCAAAATTAAAGGGAGCGTGTTATTATATAGGGAGAGAGAAGGGTAAGTTATGTAAATTGGACCCAATAATCCCTTCATCATAAGCCAATCATTGGCCTTTATTTGTGATGCCTCGGATTGCAGTCTGCCAAAATGTTCATCCACCGGTTAAATATTGCCACGTGTCTATTTTGTATGCTTCATTTCAACGCAAGCACTTTTGTCTGTTTGATCATTTAACACAATTGAGAAATAAACACAAAAGCATCTCCACGTGACACAAGTTCATTTGCCTATTTCTTTTTGGTGGGATGGCACGTGATGGACAAGGGAATTAATTTCCTTTGCATGTGACCTGACGTCACAACCATTATACTCATCAGATTTTTCTTTCATTTTAGACTCTTTGTTGCCCGGCCCATAAAATGGGTTACGGGCTGGCCCAATAAAATTCGAGGGCACCGTTGGACTTCTTTTTCCGTGCTCTTTCCAGTGGCATGCTCGGGGACTTTTCAAATAAGTGTTTTGTCACAGTTTTGACTTTCCTAATGGGTAGAATGAGAATAATTTTTGACTCGATCGGGCGTGTTGAGTTATCAATCCTTTTTATACTACAAGACATAAAAATACAATACAAACATATTTGCAATATAATTAAGCATATTTTAGCATTTTTAAGTCTGTTTTCATAGGTTTAAAGTTTGCATGAGTTTTGCTTCTTCCTCACAAGACATGGGTGTGTCATTATCGTTATGATCGGGGGTTGTTTGTTTTGGACGAGATTGAAGATCTTTGTACTGAGCATCCATTTTCATGGTCATGGCATCCATTCGGGCCATAATTTTGTCAATATTAGAGTTACTGGGGCCTTTATCGGTGAAAGCGACAGTTCTTTTAAGAGATGGTTTAGATTTTTGGTTCTTAGCCTAATCGAGCTTGAGTAATACTTTGTCTTCAAGAAGTTGATAAGCTTGATTTGGTGTCTTATAAAGGAAAATACCACAGGCCACATCATAATCTCCTAAGAGTTTCTTGGGTAGTTTCGTAAAGGCCATGATAAAAGATTTTGATGATGTTACCTTTGGACAGATTGTGACCATGGTAGTTTCTGAGCATTTCCTTCATACGAAGCCAAGCATCGGTTAGAGTTTAATTTTCATTTTGAGAAAAGGCTTGGATTTCTCCGAGGAGTCGATCGAATAAAGCCAGGGGAAAGAATTGTTTCAAACTAAGAACACCGGTCGTTGGTTGTGATACCTACTAGAAGTGGCCTAGGTATGTGTTCAACTACTCAGCAACCGCATTCCTAGCTTTAAGACTATGAAGTAAAAGTGATGAAAATAGTTGCAAAAAGTTCTACAGTTAAAATTTCGTTCTTTAAAACAGTTAGCAAGGACCATAATAAGATTGTTTGCTTTGGAGTCATGAATTACATCTATGAATCACGACTATGTGAAATAATTATCTATGATTGAGTTGAAATGAGTACCACATTTCAATCATATATTCAATTGAGTGAGTTAAAAAGTTCACAAGACATAAATATGAATGCTTAGCATTCTTAGACTTATATTGACAAATGATCTTGTTTTAATTGCTGGTTTGGACTAGAGAAAACATCGGGGACGATGAATTTATCCGACAGGACATCCGTAGATTATTCTATGGGCGTTTCTCATTCTATGACCCCAATGTTAATTTAATAAAAGAAGTCAAACAGGAAGTCGAGAAAAGAAAAAGAAAATCCAAAATATTAGGGATAGTAGTGTATAGATAAAAATGGTGAAAACGGGACTTGTGCCGAAGCATTTAGAAATCTTTAGCGTTCCCCTCGAGAACACTTAGCTACTATTTCGAGGTTATTAGTCGAGTGGAAATTGAGATTCCCTTAGTTTCGTAAATGTTTAAACCTTTCATAACATTGCGTTGAAGGACACGCAATACCTTCTAGTATGGGGGATTTGTGAGGTATAATTATTTATGTTTAATTACACATACTTTTATCTTTTAAAACAAGTAAAATAACCAAAAACGGACTTAAAATGCCAAATATATGCTTGTTTTGCCTAATTGTGTTGTGGCAGGAACGGAAATCTAAAAAAGGACGAAAAACGATAGCCAACACGACCAAAACCGACACTGAAAGGAAAAAGCGTAAAAAAGTCCACAGACAAGTCCAGCCCAAGTTTGAAAAGCACCCCGACTTAATCAAAGCCAAAAATCAACTTCCGAGAAGCTGAATAGAAAAATACAACTTAAGGACCAAAATGCCAAATCAAAAATTGTAAAGTTAAGGATATAAAAATACAAAGCTTAAGTTGCCAATTTCCCTAAAATACAACTTTAGGGGCCTTTCCGTCAAAACCCCTAAAGTGTATCACCTCAGGGACTATTCATTGTAAGAAACAATTATAACCGAGGAGGCTGAACTGCCAAACCCCGCCTCAAAGTATTATTTGTTGTTAGCACCACAAGACGATGACTGAAACATAATCATAGCCATGTTGAGGTCGCCTTTCTGCCACCCCTAATAACTTATACACCACAAGACTAGCGTGTAATGAACAAACACAATTTGAGGAGGGGGGCCGCGGGGCCATACTTTGACATCTACTAAACCTTTACCCTAGCACCCCCAAATCAAACCAGTTAAACCCTATCCCTCATTTTCCCGCCAAAAGCTCAAAATCCCAATACACTCATCCCTTTTACCCAGCAACTTCCATGGTTCAAAGGTCTTAACACCACCTTCACCTCCACTAACAAACCAATCACATGTGCCAATGCACCTGCCAAAAACCCACAAACTTCAAATCATCCAACGATGGGAATGAGATTCCAGAAAGCAAAGGGACTTCATCCAGGTATTAGTTAGTTTTCTTTTTCCTCAGCAAACAAACACAACAAGCACACAAAGAGAAGCTCAGCTGCCTATAAAAGAAGTGAAGACAATAGTGAACGAGTAGTTTTTTTTGAGGTTTTAGATAATTTGTAATTTTAAAGTTTTTTTAAGCTCATTGTAATTTCATTTAAGTTTTTCTTCTGTTAAAATAGCCTTGTACTCTTTTAAAGTTTAATGAAAAGTTATTTAAGTTCCATCTAAATTCTGTCCAAAAAAGCTATTTATATTTTTGTTGTTGATAAGCAAAAGGAAGCATGGTCTAAACCTGGAAGAGACCTGGGGTTTTAAGTGTTCAGAATCACAAAGGACTAGGGGGTTTAGATTAATTTTTTAAGTACCATTGACATTTGGAGACTTGGTAAGTTTTAAGTCTCTTATTACTGTTAACACTCGCTTATCAGCTATTCATGTGCTTATCAGTGCTTAATTTTGTAAAAATGCCTTATTTGTTTTCACAATGTCAAGTTATCAATCTGTTTTCATTTTCTTTTAGCTTTTTAGTTTTAAGTTTAGCTTAAATTTTAAAACAGTCAATTTAAGGGGGTGTTTGGCATAAGCCTTAAAACGGGTCAAAACAGTTTTGTATGGGTTGTGGTCATAGAGTTAGATTTAGCTTAAGTATTAGAGCTTATTTAAGTTTGTTTTTCTTAAGCTTTTTAGTCAAAACCTGTTTTTCAAGTTTTCACAAGTGTTCTTTCAAACTGTGGTGTTTTAAAAAAAAAGCTACAAGAGCTTATTTCATAAGCCATTGTATACCTGAGTTTTAGTGTCAAAAAAGTGTGTCATTGTGTGTCTAAACAAGCTAACAAAAACACCTTGAGTCATTTTGACTTGTTGAGTCAAACCTGCCAAAATTTCAAGTGTCATTTTTATAAAAGTAAAAAGCCCATTTTCATTCTCAAAATTCAGCAGGTTTATTAGTGTTTTGGAAGCTTAAAATTTGTGCACAAGTTCTTTCCTTGGTGTTCTTTAGCTGTTTTGAGCTTATTTGACAGCTTAAAATAAGCTGTCAAATTAAGCCCTTGTCTTTAGCTTATTCTCCCCTGGTGCTAGGGGTTGAATTTTAAGCCCTCTTTCTTAGCTTTTTAGAGAACTTAAGCCCAAGCTTTTGGCTTATTTTGAGAGCCAATAAGCTCTTAGATAAGTACCCTTAATTTCAGGCCTTAAAAAGCCTTTCTTGTTGCTTATTTTTAAGCCAAGGGTGAGACCCTAAGCCAAATTCTACACCAACAGTACTAACTCTTTAGTTAGTACTGTTGTGGGTATTAAGCTACTCTTTGGCTTATTGAGCTTATCTCAATTGCTTATTATTGTTCCTAGTGGCTTATCAGGTTAGTATGTTAAGTTGTTTTGCTTATTTGCCATTTTCATTGCTTATTTTGTGTAAAAAGTCCAATAGCTTAGCCATTTTTTGCCCTTAAAGCTCATTTAGCTTTCTGTCATATAAGCCCTCTTTCAGCTTATTTAGTTGTAGGATTTAGCTCTTTAAGTGCTTATTTAGGATAAGTTAGTCAATCCTTTTAGCTTTCTAGTCCTAGTTTTAGCTTAAGTGTCCAAAAAGTCCAAGACTTAGCCACATTTTAAGCCTTTAAGCTCATTTTAGCTTCTGTCGTTTTAAAAAGCTCTTTTTAAGCTTATTCTTAGCTTTTTAGAAAAAGTTGTAGTTTTAAAAGTTGTTAAGCTCAAGGAGCTTAACAACTTTGGTTCACAAAGTTTTTCGAAAAAAAAAGGGGAAGACAAGGGGTGACCCGGGTGAGCAAGACTCGAACCCG
>BQNB010169416.1:0-13783 GCA_026074375.1 Tanacetum coccineum | reverse complement strand
ATGTAATGAAGTCAACATAAAAAAACATGTTGGATGGATCAAAAGAGTAGAGACGACAATTCAGTGGTTAGCATGAGGAGTAAGGCGGCGGATTAAAGTGGTATGTTAGTTGCCACCGAAACTAGAAACCGATGGTTCGGTTTTTACTTTTTGAAAAACCGAAAAAATTCGGTTGGTTTTGGTTTCGTCCAAAAACCTAACCGTAAAAACCGAACCGAGCCGTTTTATTATATAACAATATATAATTTATATAATATAATATAAATAAATAACTAAATAAATCAAAATTAATAATTTCGTATTACTTTTGTGGAAGGAATTATAATATTTATATTGAAATTTATATGCGTGTTTGTTGAGCACGTGCTTTTCGATAATAAACCGAGAAAATCGAACGGTTTCGATTTTGGGTTTTATAAAACCGAATATTTCGGTTCGATTTTGATTTTTGCCAAAAACCGACCCAAACCGAACCGTACACACCCCTAATAAAAACAAGTGGGTCATATTAGGAGAAGAAAGAATAAAGAAAGACGTGTGGGTAAATTTGTGATACATGATCCTGGATGGAAACAAGCTTCTTTTTAGCACCCTTTTAGAAACAGGATTTACTTTCGTATTAAGTAAAAAAGAAACAATCTTTTTCCTGGCTGCATTAAGAAATTTTTCCATCTAGGATATTAAGCAAAAAATAAACACCCCCTTAGTTCGTTTCAGTAAAGATTCAGTAAGCGTTTTGTAAAGACTTTACAAAAACGTAAGATGTTCTTGAAACGAATGTATACTCTCCTGAACGGGTTACCGAAATATGATCTTTTTTTTGAACGGCAGATTTTTATTAAAACACTAGCAAGAAGCTAGAAAAGATTACAAGATAACAAAATTAGAGTTTTGTAACCAAGTGACCCAATTAACATTACACTTAGATCGACTAGAGCACCACGTATAAGAAAATTGAACTACATCATCGAATAAGAAAGCACGCCTTGGTTGAGAATTCTCAAAGAGCAATTGATTTCTGAAGCGCCAAATTAACCACCACATCACGTAACAAATACCTTCAAGGAACACCTTCAATTGCTTATGTAAACGAATATTGACAATCCAGTTGAGCCACTCGTTATAGGAGTTAAAAGCCACATCTTCAAGTTCCCACCAAATCAAAAAATTCTCCAACTTGGCGAGCCAAGGGACAAGCGGGGACAAGCGAAAAACTATGGGAAGGGGTTTCACAGGCCGATTACCAGAAGGGGACAAGCAATTGATGGAATTATCCATACCTCTAAGCGAAAGATTAGCTCAGTAGGTAAAATTTATCCAAGCAAACCCTCTCCATAGCATGAACATTTACCTACAATGGAACGATCTCTTAAGCCATCTAGTTGGAACTTCAGCTTTTGGCAAGATTGTAATTATCAATTAAGATGGGGAGGATTTAACCGAAAACTCTTGTGAGCCTTCTAAAGATCACAACACCATCTTATTTTTTTTCTTTGGGGGGGAATATTTTTTATTATTTTGGGGAGCACATGATCAGCAACTTTCGAGCAAGTAAACCATAATTTTTTCCTGCTCACAATCACCTTTTGGCCTATACGAAAAGAATGAGACAAGAAGGGAGGACCCAATTTTCTCGGCCACACTAATAGATTTACACATCTCTAAAGCTATAACCTTTTATAAAGTCTTCAACGCAACCTCTCTTAACCAGAATCATCCCAAAAAGAAGGTATTATCACCGTTGCTAAACTTTTTTTGAATGAAATCCATAAGATTTATACCTTTGTACTTTGAGCGAATGAATTGCCAAGAATTACATCTTGCCCTGGGAGTTCTTCTAGGAATCACTTATGAGTATATAAAGCTCCTTTGTTACCAAGATGGGGGCTTTAATTAAAACGAGTCATTGAAGAAGAACTATCAGTTTAGAAATCTCCGAAACCCACTTGCAAATGAGAAGCGCAATTATGTGTAAAAAAAACTAGAGGACCAAGAACACCATCTTTTTGAGGTTAGAACCATATTCCAGCCAATCCAAGCAAGCTTCCTATCAGAACCATCAACTCCATAAAATAAATTCCGACGAATAGATTCCAATTGATTTAACACGCCAATTGGAACCTTGAATATAGGACTATGATAAGAGGAAATCGAGGTATTGAGAACAGAATTTAAAAGGTAAGGCGGACGCCTATAGCAAGGAGTTTAGCTTCCATTTGGACAATTCGAAGAAACGCTTAGAGTAACATCGTCCCACCGAATGAATTCTGACATGTTGCTACCAACTTTCACAGCCAAGATAAATTAAATTGAGCAGTTAAAATAGAGCAGCCAATCAAAAGTAGCTGCAGGTGCTACAACATTTGAGTAAACGCCAATCCCCATCAATTTGCTTTTGTGAAGACTTAATTTTTAAGGCCTGACGCTATAGTAGAAACAAATCAAAAATACTCAATAAAGTTTGAATGTTATTGTTTGTTCCACTCACCACTAGTGAATACTAACGTTCATCCGCATAAAACAATTGAGAGATCGTGTGCAAGAGTCGTTTAGAGAGATACCTTTATAAACGGAGTTTAAGACTCTTTTGAGTGTGAGGTGAAGAATTTTCCATAATCAAAATAAATAAAAAAGGAGAGATGGGATCACCTTGCTTTAAGCCTTTATGGAACTGGAACTCCAAAGTAGGGCTACCGTTAACGAGCACCGATCCCATGGCGTTATTAAGACAACTACTGATCTAATTACGCCATTTTAAGCCAAAACCAAAAGCCTTTAGGGTCTCATCTAAGTAGTCTCATTTCACAGAGATCAAAAAGCCTTTTCAAGTCCACCTTAAAATCTTAATTTAGAATTTTAAACTTTACCACCAAGATAGAAGCTCATAAGAACGAAAGGCCCATCAGAATTTGACGATTCGCAACAAAGTCGCCGACTTGAACATCACTTATGAGTAAGGCAGAACTTAGACATATCTATTGGCCAAAATTTTGCTATGATTTGATAAAGCTCGCTCCCATAAGGGACTTATAGACGAAAGTCTTTCACAAATTTGGCATCATTTGGATCTTGGGATAATAAGGGCGATAAAAGAATAGTTGCTTCCTCTAGGAAGTTCCCATTCACAAAAAAAATCTTTGACAGCTTGAAACACATTCATCATCAAATTGTTGTTCCAATACTTACCGGTTAAAATTCAAAGGAAATTCCATTCTGGCCAGGTGATTTGTTGTGCCACAATCCCAAACAGCCTTTTGACCTCTTATAAGTAACAGGACGCTCCACATCTTGAACTTGATCTGAGATAGGCGAGTGGAAAAGCTGAATCAAAGCAGATACTAGGAGCTTGGATAGGCGGAAAATTGCTTCTTGAAATGAGTAAAAAATTCATTTTTGACTCTGTGAGGTTCCGAAATCCATTCCCCATTAGCAAGAGTCCCACGAATGGCGAGTTGGGATCTCTTTTTATTCATAATACCATGGAAATATTTGGTGTTTTCATCACCTTCAATGGACCATCGAATTTTGGCTTTTTGAGAAATCTCCATGGCGTTCCTATTATTAAGCTCCTGAAGATCATTAAGAAGCGTGATTCTTATTATAAGAATCTCATAATTACTCTTTCCTTGATCAATAAGCTTATCAACTTCTGAGAGATTTTGTTGAATGTTGATCTTCCTGTCATTTGACCTTTTGTTAGCTTCTTTCGACCAGGCCTTGATAGCAATCTTGAGAGCTTGCAACTTTTTCTTCAACCGAATTAAACCGTTTGGCTCAACAATATTTAATGACTTCCAGGTAGTTTCCACAAAAGAATTGAAAAAAAACCCTCATGGTAAACCAAGAATGGAAAACCGAAATGAGAAGGACCATAATCATAATTTGTTTCCCGCATAAGGATAGGACGGTGATCAGAAAGGTGTCGATCCAAACATAGAGCTGAAAGATGTGGAAATAAATCCAAAACACCTTCTGAAATAAGATAACAGTCTAATTGACTCATCTGAACCGACTTCGTGAGCCCATGTAAAGCATATCCTTCTAAGGGGAAGATCAATTAAACATGCCGAAGAAAATAAATTGATAAAAAAGCAATAGCCCCTTGCCTAGTCAAACGTAGACAACCAAACTTTCATGTTGCCGTACGAACTTCGTTAAAGTCACCCATAAACGTATCACCTTCCCATCTATCAATAATCGTACGAAGATAATCCCATAAATCACGCCTTTCATTCAACTCTTGAGGAGCATAAACGGATATAATAAGAAGCTTAGAAGAGGTTGGAGCCCAAGTGCCCATCAAAGCAACAAAGTAATCACAAGTAGAAACTTGCTCTTTAACGAACATGTTATGGGTTCCTATAATAAGATACATTCCTGAACAACCAATGAGATGGTCAAACATGATGATTCCCACAATCCTAATGTAAAGTAAAACTAATACTCTCCGCTTTAGTTTCTTGAATAGAGGCAAATTTAATTTTATGCTTCTGACATAACTCCTTAATCCATCTCCGTTTAGCCTTGTTTCCAAGGCCTTGAATATTGAGAGACAAAAAATTCATTTAACAACATCAAAATCTCCTTGTGAATTAATTATTTCCTGAATGTTTTTTTCACAGTGCATATTGTAACCATGTTTTGGCAAAGTAAACCAATTCATCCATTAGATCTAAAATAGATCCACCTACCTTACTTTTCTGAAAGTGAGAGTTCATACTTTGTTGTGATGAAAATCAACGGTTTATTGAACAACGGTTCATTGAGTTTTATTGAGGAGAATTGAACACGTTCGTAGTATCTTTGATATTTTTCTGCACGTTTTTTTCATGATCTTTTATCTACGAGTACAACAGGGTGGGAATTTCGGCATTTCATCGCTGCATGAGTTACAAACGTTGTTCTTTTGTTCCTGTCTTCCAATATGCCCATAACAATGTTGAAAGGTCTTCTAAGTGTGATCCTACCTCTCTTTTTTGAAAAATGTTGGCGTCTTTGTGAGCAGTGTCGTTTTCATGCATGAAGCTCGATTCCGATACTCTATCAACATCACTCTCATTATTATCAGCTTTGTTTGCGACATCACCTTCTTGTGATTCCCCATCAGAAGAGAGATCATCTTGGTCATCTTCTTGGAAATTTGGAAACCAAGCATCCAATTCTTTAACGCGAATCCAATAAACTTTGCCTTGAATTATTACTTTCTGCCTTTCATTGATGATCACTTTCATATTAGTTTTTAAACACAAATGTTTACATGACAAAGATTTTAGATCATCATCTTCCCACTCCACATACTCTCCCCATAAAGATGCAATCTTACGAAAAGTGTTAGGAGTCCAAGCTTTGATAGGAAGACCCTCAATGGAAATCCAAACGATCCTTTCATCATTTTCAAATGAGCTGGTCGCTTGAATAAGCTCAGTGAACCAAGAACCAATACCAGAATGATTGAGAAATTTCTCTTTTGCAGTGAGAGAATCAAACTCAAAGAGAACCCACATCCCTCCAAGATATGAAAGCTTCATTTTGAAACCTGCTTTAGAAATTAAGATTTTTTTTTTAAAAACCAACAAAAAATGGAGGTAGGTTAGGAATAGCAGAAACGTCTTTTACCCTTCCCATTAGAGACATGCCAAAATCGAACTCCTTAATACAAGTATCATCAAGAACTAAAGCAGGTTTAGTAATTTCAGGAGTTACATGTGATTGACTTCCACGCTTAAGAACAGAAACAAAGGAGTTGTTTGAATTCTCCATATTCGTCTCTTTAGGAGTGGAATGATTAGGACCACGAGGAATGGAAGAGTTGTTTATTGGCTCTTTCAACATTCACCATAGTTTGCGTGTAAATGGTATCTTCCAATCCAAATCGTACAAAGGTTCGACACCAAACGATCTAAATTAATTACCTTTATGAAACGAACAAAGGCAAAGCGTTTACCTGATTTAGATCTCTTAAATGGAATAAAGACATCTACAACCGTACCATAATCGCTACACACTTTCCAAAGGTCGCGCGCGGTGGAATCTTCAGAAAAATTTGTCACAAAAACTGATTTCGAAATCTTCTGCGTTTGATTTACAAAAACGTAAGATGTTCTTGAAACGAATGTATACTCTCCTGAACGGGTTACCGAAATATGATCTACCACGAGACATTTAAACCATTTAGCGTTACTGTGCATTAATGTTTACAAAAGTAACATGGTCTTAGTTTATGTGAAATTTATAGGGGCTTGAACTTTTAAAAGAAACTAGTTTATAAAGTAAGATTTGTTTGTCACATAAATTTATAATAGCTTTTATAATCCATAAACTTTTTATAGGCCCTGTCCATTTAAAATTGACTTATAAAGGTTTATAGTTAGTGAATATACTTAAATACGTTTCAAAATATAATATATTATTACACAAAAAAATTAAAAATTTACTCAATTCTATTTGATGTATTTTGTGAGATTTTACATATATATATAAAATGCAGCTTCAGAGGGCACGGTATGAAAGGTTGTTGGATTCAAACCTTGACACCAGCCCAAGCTATGGCGTCAGACACCATACCGGGTCTTGGCTGGTAAGGTCTCGGCTGGTATATACCAACGCTCGCGGTAAGATTTTTTTTTTTTTTGTATTTGTGTATTTAGTATGTGGACCAATAACACCACTTTTGTTACAAGAGATGGATGTTTTTAGGGGGAATTTCATATATACCCAATGAAACTTCATAAATTACATATTTTCCCAAAACACAAGTTTTCAATGCATAATATACAATGAAATTGAAGCATGTTTGGGAAAATATATAAATATTGAAGTTTTTTGGAGGATACATGTAAATGCCTCATGTTTTTATGTCATGTGATAAAATGATGATATGAGAAAAAGTGATCATGTGACACTTTTTTTATTCATGCCACCACATTCACAACACCATTTTATCCGGTGCTCTTAGCCCCATAGCCTATATTGCCAAACATATCATAGCGTAGTTTCTTTGCCATATGCTACTTGTGAGATAAAAGGTCGGGGAAGATGTTCAAAAGTAATGCTTACCTTTTTCCATCTTTGATAGTGGTTTTTCAAATTCATTAAATTAATAAGAAAAATAAAGATAAGATAATGAGAATTTTTCAATTTATGTAACAAGAAGCCAATGAATGTAAATAAGGAAACGTAGGAGATGTATCTGCCACACACCTTAGACCTCTTTTCACCCTAAAAAAAGAAACCCTTTTATTTTCTTTGGTTCACGTGATACTTCTTTAACTGCTAAACAACATTCCACATCAGCCCTATAAAATCTAGCTTATCCAATCTATAATTGCCATGTCACTAAGATAAGAGTAATTTATTTTACCAATTATAGTACTACAACCCAATCCTTGATTTGTATGTAAGATCATCCAAACATCAATTATCATTAGGGTTTTTCTATCTAGTGCCCCAGGGGCACATGATAAGAACACCAAAAGTACACATGGTCTCACAGAAAAGTACACAGGGATCCACAAAATATGAATCCCTGTGTACTTTTCTGTGGGACCCTGTGTACTTTTGTTGTACTTTTAGTGTCCTTATCATGTGCCCCTAGGGCACAAGATAGAAAAACCCTTATCATTAAACATTTAAACCTTTTAGGATTATAAAGATACATTTATTGTGGTGTAAACTTTTATAACTTCATAAAATGCTTTACATAACACATACATTAAATGTTTTGAAATTATGAAGATGTTCAAGAATTATGACCTCTTCATGTCACCTAGATATGAAATAAAACTCCACTATAGATGAAATGAAACATAAACCTATTCATCACTTTAAACCTTTTGATAAACCACCGTAGTGGATGTCCTAACATTTTTGATCTTCTATATGTAGAGAGTTGAGTGAAGTGTGCATCGATAACACTTATTGGTAATGTAATTTTAGCTCTTCAATAAAATCTTAATAACTAAAATATCTTTCCCAATAAAAAAAACTCAATAACACTTATTGGTACATGTGGGTATCACAAAAACTTTATCAAAAATGCTTTCACTCACTCAAAAAAAAAGATAATACCTAACGGCACCAGTGGGCTGGCGGAAGAACCAACGGCTTGCCAATTGCGCCGAATCTGTTGCATAACGGCGGCGCAATTGATTCGTTTTGATGAATGGCGAATGAATATCGAGCTGCACCGTGCTCTCTAATGATTCAATTCAAGAATTGAATTTGTTCAAAAAAAAGTTACAATTGACTATGCCATTTCACACTTTATAAAAGGAGGGATTCTTTTTATTATATGATCAATGTTATATGTTTCATAAGTTAATTTAAAGAATAATGTCTCCTTCAATTCAAGTATATATGCGACCATGAATTTGAATTGTGTGAGGTCATATATAAAGTCGAGAAAAACTTCACATATATTTGGCACTAAAAGTTGTTATAATTATTTTAGGAACTATACATGGTTTGAAAACTGTTAATGATAAGGTTGGTCACTATAACGTCGGTCGACTAAGAGGTCGTCGGAGGTCGCCTTGTAGCAGGTTCGTTGGTCGAGGTCGACTTTTAGGATTTTTGGGTCGTCTGCTCGACCTAGTTCGAGTGGTATATGTGTATGTATTTAATTAATTAAAATATATTTTTGTTGGGTATGTTTTTTTGTAGTGTATATCGCCTTGTAGTGGTAAAAAGTCATCTATAAATCGTCAGAGAGAAAAAGCTGATATGACAGGAAAAATAAAGATTGTCGATGGTCATTGTAGTGACCAGCCTAACAGTTACTACACCTAACGCTCTTATTAGTCCATTATATGAACATAATAGCTTTTAATCTTTTATTAATGTTTGTAAAAAAAATTCATCTAAGTTACTGAACACGTGCTAAAAAAAAGAAAAATTCACTGAACACAATATGATAATTATTCATGATATCTTTTATATATAATAAAAGAATTACATAATTTCGGAGTTTTTCATCAAATTGAATCTTATGAATTAAAAAATTGGGCCAATCAGAACGCTTGATTTTGCCACGTAGGCAGAATCGTGCGATCTGATTGGTCAATAAAAAGTCAAAATTGAATCAATTTGGTCAAAATTAAAAAAATTTGGTGGAGAAATCTGATAGAGAAAAAAATACATAAAAATATATGTGTCATATTTGTGAAAACAAAAACTTAAAAAAAGAGGAGGTAATTAATAAAAAATTAGTTGTTTAATTTTAAATAAATTATATGGATTTAAGTGTAAATTTATAAATTTACAAATTTTATTATAACGTTAAAAGATAAACAAATAACCCTTTAAACTTTATACCCTAGACTTTATATTTTAAAATACAACAAACACAGACAATTCTTACTATTTAATCACATCCCAAATCTACCCTTCATTGTATGCAAAAAATCATGTTGTACAACCAAATAGAAAAACACCGAAGTACATAAATTACCGTAAATAAAGAAAAAAAAAAGTTTTCTAGCTATTCATTGATGAGTTTGGAAGAAATTACATTTTCTTTTCTTTTGGTTTAATACGTACTAAAATTCTAACAATTGAATTTCTGAAAAAGTATTTATTTCATTGACATGTTTTCTAAAGTGGAAGTTAGGTTCACTTGAGTCGACTTCGGGCTATCTAAAAGGGTAGTTTCGCTGAGATTAGTTAGCCCACAATATCGAGTCCGAAAACAGGTATATCAAAAGAAAAAATTACTAATTATCGTACTACGTAATATATAAACTATTTAATTAATCTATTCTCTTTATATTATTTCGATAATACTCTATACATAACTTATAAAACAGAAAAAAAAATATATGTATATTAAAAAAAACATAATGTTTAAGCCTCGTGCGTGCACAAGCATCAAAACTAGTTAGAGAGTTCAAAAACAACAAATCTATATTTGAACATAATGCACGCTAGGCGCTAGCTATAATTGATCGATGATCGATGCAAAACACCTTTAAGTAAGTTCAATTAAGTAACACTTGAAGTCATTCACATTACAATTAACTAATTAACTAGTTATAAGTCTCGTGCACACACGGGGCTTACATAAATCAAACTTATTATAAAAATTTTGTTTAATATACGGCCTTATGAAAAAATTTCCCGTGTTTAATGTTTTATAATTATGATATTAGTACAACTAATAATTATGCACGTGAGTTTACTTTGACTTTCGGAGTTCATCATTCATTGTATAACGGTAAATTTATTGATGTTTGATTCATGTCTGGATGTTTCCCTATCGTTCGCTTTTGTATTGTGATTAGATGTAAGTTTTCGATCTCTTGATTGCTCCTTACCTCTAACGTGATCATACAATTCCCGTGGGGGTTTCTTCTAACATTGTTTCTTATCTCTAATTTGCTTTTATACGATTCGACGTGAATCTAAGTCTTCTCGTTTGGCTGCAAATATTTCTGGTGATCTCCCTTCAATCCAATTGGTTTTTCAATGACTACTGATGACTGGAAAGTGGTCTCGAGGAGGAGAACTAATCTCAGTTCTAAAGAGGATGACCTGGCTAAGATCTCCTCTTCCATATTCGTGACGAATTTTCCCACCTCATTCACAGCAAAAGATCTTTTCCAAACTTGCAAGGTTTATGGGCATGTTGTAGATTCTTACATTCCGTTCAAAAAATCTAAAACGGGTAAAAGGTTTGGATTCGTTAGATTCATTAACGTGTTTAATTTAGAAAGACTTGTGAACAACCTTTGCACGATTTGGGTCGGTAATCTTAAACTTCATGCTAACGTGGCTCGTTTTCAGAGGCCTTCTCGTAAGGCTATTTCTTCTGTTAAGAACGTCTCCCCCATAATCTCTAGCTATGGCAGGGAGGTCAAAGCTGATCATGTTTTGCCTAGTAAGGGTAATGTAGAGAAGGTGGATAAGTCGTTTGCCTCTGTTTTGAATTCTTGTCATCTCAAATCTTTGGCTCCTCAAGAATCCTCCCCGGCCATTGTTCTAGATGACTCCTGCTTATCAGATATTGATTACTCTTGTGCAGCTATCGGGAAAATCAAGGATATTAATGCTCTTTCCAACCTTTATGTTATTCTTAACAATGAGGGATTTGATAATGTGAAGATTTCGTATCTTGGTGGGTTTTGGATTCTGATTAACACAAATTCTCTTGATTCCAAAGAGAAATTGATCAATCATGCTGGTGTCTTATCTTGGTTTAGTGAACTTGGCAATGTTAATAAGTTCTTCGCAAGTGATATCAGACTTGTGTGGATTGCTATAGAAGGGCTTCCTGTATGTGCTAAGAACAGAGTTGCAATTGATAGAATCGTTTCTCCTTGGGGTTCTTTAGCTGATGTTGATATGGTAGAGGATGATTCTTTGCCATACAAAAAAATATGCTTGTCTACCAAAGTTAGTTCTATTATTAACAATAGGATTAAAGTTGTTGTTAAAGGGAAAGTTCATTGGATCCGTATTTGGGAACTCGAAGCATGGTCTCCTGAATTTGATGATGAATTTTGTGAATCTTCTGATGACGATTCTGTAGATGAAGATAAGAAGAGTCCCTTCGTAGTAGATGATTGTGACCACGTTTCAGAATCTAGTTTCGTGAATGAAAAACTTGATAATGTTTTCAATGATCAGGTTCATAGTCAAGAAAAGTCTTCAGAAGACCCATTTGGAATCTACAACATTCTCAACAAGGAGAATAAGAATCCCTCCCAAGCTTCTGACCCCTCTCACCCTCCTGGTTTCACGCCTATTGTTGCTGATGCCAATGTGGAGATGGATGCTGGTATAAGCATCAATAAACCTGATCATTCTGTGAACAGCCTTAATAATGGGGGAATTTCAAGTCATAGCGGAGTGAAACGCTCTTTTAACCTTAAAACTGGAGGTTCTATAATGGATGTCATAGAAAATTTGGTCGAGATTGGTCAAACCATGGGGTATAACATGGAAGGATGCAAAAAGAATCTAGAGGATATTGTTTCCTCTCATGGAGACTCTCAGGTTTTTAAATGAATGTTATGTCTTTAAACATTCAAGGTCTTGGTAATTTATCCAAGAAAAGGTGGATTCGAGAGTTAAACACGAAACACAAAATCAACTTTGTTGCAATTCAAGAAACAAAGCTTGAAAGTATCGATCTTTTTTCTATTAGAGAGATTTGGGGTAACTTATCTTTTGATTTTTCTGTTAGTCCTTCTGTAGGTTACTCAGGAGGCATTGTTTGTATTTGGGATCCGGCTTGTTTTGCTAAAGATAATGCTACCATTTCTGATAATTTCGTGGCTGTTCGTGGTACTTGGGTTTCTTCTGCTACTAAGCTTATGATTGTATCTATTTATGCTCCGCAAGATCTCACTGAAAAGAGAGCTCTTTGGGATTATATATCTCACATCATTGGTTTATGGGATGGCGAGTGCATTATTTTAGGAGATTTTAACGAAGTTAGATCGGAGCAAGAAAGGTTTGGTTCGAATTTCAACGTTTCAGGTGCCAATGCTTTTAACCATTTCATCTCCTCTTCAGGACTTATTGATCTTCCTCTTGAAGGGTATTTGTACACTTGGGCTATCAAATCGGCAAAGAAGATGAGTAAACTTGATAGGTTCTTAATCTCTGAAGGATTACTCCTGGTGTTCCCATCCTTGTTTGCTATTTGCCTTGAGAGGCATCTTTCAGATCATAGACCGATCATTATGCGTGAGATTGCGGTTGATTACGGGCCATCTCCTTTTCGTATTTACCATTCTTGGTTTAATAAGAAGGGTTTTGACGAGCTTGTAAAAGATTCTTGGAACTCAACAAGCTTTGAAGACTCAAGTAAGATTACTTTATTAAAGAAGAAGTTTCAGTCGCTTAAAGGTTCGATCAAATCATGGTGTAAAGAAGATAAACAAAGATCAAATAATTCTCGATCTTCAATCCTAAAAGCGCCTTTCTCCATTTGATAAACTTTTTGATAGTGTCAAGCATAGAGCTAGTTAAAGAACGATCTTCTCTCAAAATGATCTTCAATAATATCAATATAATGTATATCTTTAGACATGGCTCAAAAAGCGAAGGTGAGATAGGCAGTGGAAGGAGATGAAAATTCTAAGTTTTTCCATGGAATTGTAAACATGAAGAGGTCTCAACTTGCTATTCGGGGTGTTCTTATTGATGGTGATTGATTGATGAGCCTAGTAACGTCAAGAATGAATTTCTAAGTCATTTCGCTAACCGTTTCGCGAGTCCTTCTGGTCCTAGCATTGTCGTCGACAACAGCACGTTCAAACAACTTTCTAATGAGCAGGTTGTGGATCTGGAATGTGACATTACATATGATGAGATCAAGAGAGCAGTTTGGGACTGTGGGACTAATAAGTCTCCCGGTCCTGATGGATTTACTTTCGATTTTATTCGCACTTATTGGAATACCATTAATGAAGATATTGTTAATGCTGTTCGGGAATTCTTCACAACAAGTAAGTTCCCTCCTGGTTGTAATTCTTCATTCATTGCTCTCATTCCTAAGAAGCAAGATGCGAAATTTGTTAAAGACTTTAGACCGATTAGCCTCATTGGATGCTTCTACAAAATCATTGCTAAGATCTTAGCTAATCGTCTAAAAATGGTTATCTCTGATCTGATTAGTGAAGTTCAATCTGCTTTTGTCCCTAACCGACAAATTCTAGATGGCCCTTTTATTCTCAATGAGATCATATCATGGTGTAAATCTCATAAATCGAAAGCTATGATTTTTAAAGTAGACTTTGAAAAAGCTTTCGATTCTGTGAGATGGGATTTTTTAGATGGT
>BQNB010169415.1:0-12992 GCA_026074375.1 Tanacetum coccineum | reverse complement strand
GGTTTATCCCGCATGAAAAGAGGATACTTGATTGGGTTATCCAGGTTCGGGATACTTTGGTTTATCCCGTATGAAAAAGAAAAAATTAGGAAAGGCCTAGTTAACTAGCAATTTGTTCTACTGTTTTTATTATTATTATTGTTATTAATTTTTTTAAGGATACTTTGGTTTATCCTGGTCCGGGATACTTTGGTTTATCCCGCATGAAAAGAGGATACTTGATTGGGTTATCCAGGTTCGGGATATTTTGGTTTATCCCGTATGAAAAAGAGGATATTTTGGTTTATCCTGGTTCGGGATACTTTGGTTATCCCCTATATAAAAAAAAGATAATTTGGGTTATCCGCAAAAAGGGATACTTTTGGTTATCCCGTATATAAAAAAAAGGATACTTTGGGTTATCCCGTATGAAAAAAGAAACAAAAAAAATACTTTGTTTTATCCAGGTTTATCAGTTCATTTGAAGATTTGTCTCCGCATGTTGGCGGATTTCTTAAACAACTAATTATGTTCGTGTGTGTGACGCTTCTGTTGCTGCATGTTACAATACGAAGATTGTGTTGCATCAAATAACTAGTTTTTGCTTTAATGTTTATTTTGTTTTCTGCTCCAGTCCGAGCTTTCGCAAATTCGCCGCTCGGACTGCGAGGGAGTATTAGATAATAGGTTAGTTGGCCCAAGCCCGTCTTGTGGGTTGGGTCCATTAGGGTTTCTCTATGTCTTATACTCTATAAATAGTGGTGAAATAATATATCATAACCTACGATGTTTTCATTGTCTAACAAAATTCAGTACATTGAACTCACAAGCAAACCTTAATATAACTTATTTCAAAAAAAAAAAGGAATTGCATACGTATGAAGTTATATATTGCAGACTAAAGATAAAAAAATTGTCATGAACAATGATTTTTATTCCATGGTTGAAAAAAGTACAATTAATAAGTTTCACTTTGTAAAAGTTAAAATATCAAAATGACCGTCGGATATAAAATTAATAATTATAAGGAATTAGTGATTTAGTGAAGACTCAATTTTTATTATTGGCACAGTCAACTTTTCGCGTTGCATAGTTGTACATTATTGTCTGCTTTATCAGTGTCTGTTTTATTTGGTTGTCCAGTTGAGTATGAAAATCAAAAATCTTCTCCCATAATTTTAACATGAAAAAGTCAGCCCTCATGGGACTACCATCTACAAAAGCCAGAAACTGTAATAAAGGATTTCAAGCAGACATATCCATAACCATACATGACAGTATGATACATACATGTAAAATAGTAAAGTACATAGAAAGAAAAGAATGAGAGAAACTTATTGATTATTTATTATTGATATCAATACCATTTCCTGGTACTCCAATTTGAGTAAATGCCTATATGGTGATGTTCAAGAAAATTAACATGATGATCACCCAAAGAATAAATAAATAATTATATAATAACATTTGATTAGATTATAACAGGGAACTGCAGCTCCAAAAACTCAGCAGAAGCTCCAAAGAGGAATATCACCAATAATATCGTCTTCGATCAACAACGAGCATGAAGGATCAAACATTGACTCACCGTAAATCATTTCGTTATATATAGGTGCATCCATGTTATACCAAGACCATGTTTCGTACATGCTAATGTCAAGCGATTCACTTGCCAACAATATATTATCGTCTAGAGGACTTGGTAAAAGCGAAAACGATGAAGACGGAGAAGAAATTAATGATGATGAGTCAGAAGGTGAATCCAATACCAATGATGAATGGGAGCATGTGGTAGTCATGGTAGGATCAGTGGCGGCTGCAGCGGCAGCCGCCACTTTTTGGATTGATTTTGGTGACATGGCACTTGTGGAATACTCGAGGCCGTTGTAGTGATGAGGGGGGAAGTTGAGATTCGCTGACGGCCCTTTTAAGCATAAAAGGGCCGCGTCATAAGCTCTAGCTGCAGCCTCAGGAGTTGAATGCGAGCCTAGCCATATTCTTGTTTTTTGATTAGGTGCTCGAATTTCTGAAACATATGAACCCCAGCTCCTCATTCTTACTAAAGCGACATGTAAATTAATTAGGTAATTACCTCGTCGTCACAGCAAAATCAAAGAAAACCAAGAATGAGAAACGAGTGACTAAGGATGTCAAAATCTATCAGTGCTCACACAAAACGTAAACAAGCACGTCGGATGCTGAGTCCAAACCCACGTGTATCCAATACAATAAGTAAAACCAAGTGCTTCTAGAAAACCGATCACCTAAACCCCTCTTGGAATGGAACCGAAATAGTAGAAGAATCAATAAGGGTTGAAACCGAAATCGGTTATAGCCTGCTATGTACAACCGAATTAAGAGATCCACGACCCCTAGCTCGAATCCGACGATTGTCACACCTTGACAATATGTAAACCAATACTATAAAGCCTCTGGAAGTGATCTTGGGTTCGAATCTCTAACGGAATAACCCAATCACAATCAACCGAAATAGGAGGCTGTTTTGGTAGCCAACCGAAATACGAGACTGCCTAGTATTTTGGTTTTGATTCGGCTGTTGTGAAGAAGGAGAAGAAAGGGAAAAGTTGCTGTGTTTTCTATTGTGTTATATCTCTCTATGAGGACAGGAGATCGGAGGGTATAATAGCCTCCAAGTTTCACACAAGATAGAGCAAGGAAAAACAACTTGTGATAGGGTAAAACACACAAGTGTAACCTAATCACTTCTCTTCCATTCATTCTATATCCAAAATGAACCTACACTCAATGAAATCATTCTTGTAACCTCCATTGGCCGCCATTCATTTAGGACAGCCAAGGATGAATGTCTTGTTCATTTAAATGTCCGAATGGTTTACATTTAAATTAGTTCTCCGTGTAGTTTAAAACGTACTGTAAATGTTTTATGTGTGTGCCCCAATAGGACTCCACACGCTTCTAGTTTCAATCGGCTAGTTCATACTCACATATTCAACAGCTCCCACTTGGGTGTTGGAGTAGCAAAACTGCACGTGTACTAACGACCGAAAAACGTCTAGGCATCAACTTCACATTCGTTTTTAAAACTAGAAGTGTCTGAGATCAAGTTTCTTAAACATTCTCATAGCTTGGTTATTTGTCTTGCTATAATCATCCCTTTGTTCATATACGTTTAAACCATGGTTATGGATCCTACACTCTTCCATATAGTTTAACCAATTTTGATTCTCGTTATAGAATCTAATCAGATATACCAAAGGTAATCATGAAACATCTTGCATTACCATTCTGGGTTCGCCAAACAATTATCTGATTATTCTGGAGAGGCGGCAAGGTATTATTCTGACATATAAGTGGAGGAACAAATTTTTTGTTGAATACATGTGTTGTGAATGCTGCTTCACATCAACTTCTATAATAGTCTTTATACACTACCATTTTAAGGTCTAGCGTTTGAATAGAATTAAAAAGTGATATCCCCACATACAGAACTTGTTTGTATTCTACAAAGTCTAAGGATGCTTATAACCAGTTTTGATTGAATTTTACCTTATGACAACGGATTCATAAAGTAAACTTCAAATGTTGGGGTGTCCAATACGCATCCCTTGGGGTAACAACTGAGTTTGGTGGGAACCTTCCATATAGTTAATAGAATATAACCAACACTCCTTTGCCTTATGTAACAATCACTCCCATATTGTTAACGACAATGGTCTTATTTAGAATGATAAAATCATTCAAGGAATAAATTATGCAAATTACAGGACAAACAATTGTTATATGAATGAAAACAAATACCAGTTATCTTTATTCATCAGAAAATAAAATTGTCTTACAATCCCAATTATCCAATGACTAATAAACCAGAATTTACATGACAACTACAGGATGAGAAGCATTCAAATATTCCTAGTAAGTTCTGAATGCTTTGGAAAAGTAAACGCTTTTGTAAACGGATCGCTAAGTTTGTCTTCTGTGTGAACTTTTTCTAACTTTATGTCACCAAATTCAATAACTTCACGAAGGTAGTGAACTTTGGCATGAAAATGTCTAGCACCTTTAGTGATTCCAGATTCATTAGCTATAGTGATTGCTCCAGTATTATCACAATACATATTAATGGGTTCTTCAATTATGGGAACAACACCAAGCCCAGAAATGAATTTCCTAACCACCCTAAAAGCTTCTTTAGAAGCACTCAAATGCAGCATTATACTCAGCTTCTGCAGAAGGAAGTAGCGAAAATGGTTTGCTTGGCCACTCTTCCAGTCAACAGCACTCCATATAAACGAAACACAAATCCTGTCTGAGATTGAGGTCATCAGCATCACGTCAGTACTATCAGTTTCAGTGTAGCAAGAAACCCTGAGCTCTGTTTTAGTCTACCTCGTAAACTAGAAACATGTCCTTAGTATTCCTGAGATACTTCAGAATGTTCTTGACAGTAGTCCAGTGAAGATCACCTGGATTCTGTTGAAATCGGCTTGTTATGTTCTGAGCGAACGCAACATCAGGGCGAGTACATCTCACAGCATACATAATAGAACCCACAGCCGAGGCATTATGGAAACACTTTGCTGCGACTCATTCTAGAGGGTAGAGGCACCTTGTGATTTACTCAATCTAAGCTTATCCTGCATGGGGATACTCCCACGTTTGGAATTCTCCATGTGAAAAACCGTTTAAAGATTTTCTTCGGATATACGCACTTTGACATAAGCCAATCAACCGTCTTAGATTATCTATGTAGATTCTTGATTCCAAAAATATATGCAGCTTCACTAATCTCTTTCATGGCAAATCACTTTAAGGTAGGATTTAACATCTTGTAACATTGGAATGCTGTTTCCCATGATCAATATGTCGTCGACATACAAGATTAGGAAAGTAACATTACTCCCACTAGCTTTTAGATATACACATGGCTCATCAGCATTTTGACTGAAACCAAATTTCTTTATTTCATCATCAAAACGCTTATTCCATTGCCTTGATGCTTGCTTAAGCACAATAAATGGACGTTTAAGCTGCCATTCTCGGTTTGGATATTTTGGTTGACAAAACCTTCAGGTTGCCTTTCCATGTAACCTCTTCATTGAGATATCCATTGAGGAAGGCAGTTTTGACATCATTGCCTAAATTCATAAGTCATAGTACGCGGCTATGGTATACGAATCTAATTGGCTCATAATGTCTGCAACAGGAGAGAAGGTTTCCTCATAATCATTCCCTGGGGTTTGAGTATAGCCCTTTCGCACAAGACGAGCTTTCTAGGTGTGTAGCTCCATCCATGTCGGTCTTTTTCTTAAAGAAGACAAACTTGCTACCAACGGTTTTGCCATTAGAGAAGTTTTAACCAAGATCCAAAAACTTCGTAGTCTTTCTTGGATTGCATTTCCAATTCATAGCTGTAAGTCATTTATCCAGACTCTAGGTCTAACAAGGCAGTTTATAAGTTAGCGGGTTCACCGAGATCCCCTAACTCATGTTCCTCAGCATCGATGTATAAACACATGCGATCTGTGGGACGTCGTGTCCTTGTGGACCTACGAATGGGAATGATATCACTTTGAGGTTCATCTATTTCTAGATCATCCTCTTCATGATTTAAGCTAGTGTCTATAGAAGGATGCGTATCTTCTTCTTGAATAATTTCAAGATCTTCTAGACTCCCACTTGCTTCTTGATTTATAAGACTATTCTCTAGGAATTCAGCATTCCGAGCAACAAGGACTTTGTTCTCGGGTGGGTAGTAGAAAGAATATCCCATTGTTTCCTTTGGGTATCCTATGAAGATACACTTAATAGACCTGGGTTCTAACTTGTCAGGCTTGGTAAGAGTATCTCGCTTAACAAGTGCCTCACAACCCCAGACTTTTAAGTAAGACAACTTAGGGGCTTGCCCATGCCATACTTCGTATGGTGTCTTTTCAACCTTCTTAGTTGGAACCATATTGAGAATGCGTGCAGCAGTCTCAAGAGCATAATCCCAAAAGACTTTGAAAGGAGTTGTTTGACTATCAAGATCGAACCATAATCTAGTATGGGTTCTGTTTCTCCTCTGCGACACCAATTGTGTTGTGGGAGTGTAAGGAGGAGTACGATGGGATAAATTCCATGATCCTTGAGATGATCCAAAAAACTCTTGACTATATATTCGCCCCCTGATCAGAACGCCGCGATTTTATGGTCTTACCGAGTTGATTTTATACTTCCTTTTCAAACACTTTCAAAGTTTCAAACACTTTATGTTTATGCTTTAACAAGTAAACATAAACCATAACGACTAATGTCGTCAGTGGAAGTGACGAAAAGTAGCTTGCTCCTTGCACTCTGAAGTGTTCTTAAATGGGCCAATACTTCGGTGTGTATTAGTCCATAGTAAGTCTTTGGCCCTTTCCACTTGATGTGTGTAAGGTTTTCTTGCCAATTCTTTCCAGGACATTACAAGGAAGCATTTTTCATAAAGACTAAGGTCATTGATTGAGAAGTCCATAGTGTTGAACTTTTCAATGCGTTTCTTGCCTGATGTGTACCAAGACGGACAATGCACAAGAGCAGCAGAGTCAAGTCTAGCTTGGCTCTTTTGTTGCTTACAGTATATATAGCAATGTTCATTTGCATATGAATTAGACAAATCAATTTCAGAAAATTCCCATCCCTTTAGGATAGCACTAAAATAAACATGTTATTCCTAGAAACTTGATTTTGTATTATTACGAAGCGGTTAATATAACCATCTTCGTTCAAACGGGAAACTGAAATTTTTTATTTTATTCGCATACTAGTAATAGAAGGAGCATAATGACAATTGTTCAAAACAATAACTAATCCGCTAGGGAGAGATAAATCAAAGTTGCCAATAGCTTCCACAGCTTCACGTTGACCATTGCCCACGTACAAGCTAAGAGCCCCCGGCTTCAGTTTCCTACTTGCCCTTAGACCCTGCGTTGTATTACAAATATGAGTACCACAACCAGTGTCATAGATCCATGATCTATTAAGGAAAGTATTGAGTTCTATAAACGGAAGATACTGAACCACCACCTGCTCCAGTGGCTGTGTTCTTTTCCTTCTTTAGCAACTCGGCTAAGTACTGAGGACAGTTCCTCTTCCAATGTCCTGTCTCACCACACTCATGACAGATTGAGTCCTTTGCGGGATCTTCCCTCTTGGGTGGAGGGGGAATCTTGGGCTTGGGAGCATAAGCGTGCTTATGTTTCCCATTCCCTTGATTTTGTCCCTGCCAGCCCGTTGAGGAATGCGGTTTGTTGTGCTTTTTACCTTTCTGGACTTTACCAGCTCGAATAGCATGGTAGAGCCAGGAGGTTGTTTTTGGCGAATAAGAGTTTGCTCATGGAGTCTTTAGCATAGCATGCAACTTGTTAACAGTCTCTCCCAGGCTATGCATGTTGTAATCTGCACAAACCGTCAAATTTCCTTGCGCTAGGTACCGATTAGGAATCAGGACTCCAGCAAGGCCAAGTGTCACGGGGTGCCCACACCCAAACGCTCTAAGATTGTCAATATAGCCTTCATTCTCAGAACAATGAGCTAACTGACTGCCCTTCTTCCTGTTTACAGGCGTGAAAATCACGCGTAGTCTGTAGAAGCTCCTGCTCTGCTTGCTGGGCAAACAGAGCTTTTAACTCCTTTAGCATGTCATTAGCATGGAGATTTTCCAGATTTCATTGGATCTCTGGCTCCATGGTCATGAGCATGAGTCCAGCAATCTCTTTTGATCCTTTAACCCAAGCAGTATGAGCTGCAAGGATTTCAGGAGCAACATGCTGACCCGCAGGAGCTACAGGAGCAGGAGGAAGTGGCTGCTCTAGGTAATTCAACTTATCATCAATTGATAGTACAATCCTAAGTTGTCTATACCAATCAATAAAGTTGGGTCCAGTCAGTTTTTGCTTCTCGATACGATGCCCCTGAAGAACCGAATTGTTACCAGACGAGGTTGTCATCTACAAATTGTGAAAAAAGTTCTTTTTTAAATATTAGTATTGTCGTTAATTAAATTCTTAAAGGAATAACTACCCAATTAATTTACTATCTAAGACTAAGAGACCCTTCTTGACCTCACCTATTTTTTATACGAAGGTTGACAACGTGTAAACAAGTGGGGCAAGAGGTAAGCGACGAGCGTTAATTGCATGGAATTGCAACTTTAGATTTATGTGGGGGACTAATGACATTGTAACTCTTTTTAGTAATGTCAAAAAGCATATTTTGGTCTCATCTTATGCCTCGGTGTCGAAGTCTGACCAGGAATACTGATTTAAGTCCCACCAAAACATAACGTGCGGAAATTTGGATATTGGTCTTGTCCTATGAAATAATTCGCCATGGGTTTGGCAAGGCTTAGGTCTGCCCAGAGAAGTCAAGCCCAAAAGACGTGTTCTAGGTTGGTGGCATAGACTTAAACTTTATAAGGTTATACAAAAAAATGTGACAAAGTTGTGTACAAGAAGCATGCAAACATCTTGTAGCACAAAGGTAAGACACATTTTGTGTTAACCTATTTGGTTTTGCAATCATTTTGTCAAATGTTCCGTAGCTCCATTTAGGAGCACAAAGAAGCGGAGAACAGGTCGCGCGATGCGTATTCAAAAAACCTGGACTTATTTGGGGAATATTAATTCAACCTGCCTTAAACTTCTCTTTTAGTTTGTCCATAATGGGTGAGCCATACTTCCAATTGACTAATGATGCTATGTATGTTAAGAAACCCCTTTTGTTAACATTTAGTTTTATTGATACCAATATGGTGGGATTACAAATGATCAAACCCTATTATTGTACTCACTACTTAGTCGAAGACAAGTAATTCTAATAATTCTTCATATGCCGAAGAAGGTAGTGGGGCGGGAGAAAATGAAGATCAATTCCAACCCAATATCGGCATGTTAAAACTAAGAGCTTTCACAAGAATTCAAATTTCATAGTTTTTATGTCCTAATTTATTTGTCCAAAAACCCCGGTTTCACAAATAAACACTTAATTGGTCTCAGGTAATAAAATTATGTGTGTAATATTAGATGTTCAATCCAAATTACTTTATAGTATTAGTCAGTTTTAAGAGTCTTCATACAAACAATCTATATTTGCAAATATGACTGACACAAGGCTATTACATATAAGCATATTAAACTGGGACTAATAATGGATTGAAAATTGAGGAACAACTCTTAAAATGAAAGCAGTAAATCACATAATGCCTCGAGTTCTCAAAGAGTCTTCCCCAATTGGAGAACCATAAGACATCTCACAAGGTTTCTGCTAAAGTGACTAGATCGCCACCATACTCATAAACTTGATTGCGTGAGTTTCAGCGAGATAAAACAAGAATAGATTAACATAGCAACTTAATTAACAATTTAATTTTTAATCTATACTTCTTTTTATCATTTTATGTTTGTGTTCATTCTAGGTTGGTTATTTAGTTATGGCAAGGATTGCATGTCGTTGCCATAATTTACAATAGAAACAATAAATAAACCAATTACATGCAGCCCTAGCGTGTTAACATCGTATGCAATTCATAAATACTAAACTAATTGACTCGTGATGCCACTGTTGGAATTTAACAATCAAGTTAACCATTAACTCATACGAGTGCGCAGCGGATAGATCTAGTCTAGTACAATAATTAACATACACATAAAACACATTTAAAGGACATGTAAATTAAATAGGAACATACCCTCGTCGTCACCAGCAAATCAAAGAAACCAAGAATGAGAAACGAGTGACTAAGTTGTCACCTCTACCAGTGCTCACACAAACACGTAAACAAGCACGCCCGGATGCTAGTCCAAACCTCACGTGTATCCAATACAATAAGTAAACCAAGTGCTTCTGAAAAACGATCACCTAAACCCACTCTTGGAATAGAACCGAAATACAGAAAGAATCAATAAGGGTTGAACCGAATTCGGTTGTAGCCTTGCTACAGTACAACCGAATTAGAGTTCCACGACCCCTAGCCCGAATCCGTCGATTGTCACACCTTGACAATATATATACCAATACTATAAAGCCTCTGGAAGTGATCTTGGGTTCGAATCTCTAACGGAATAACCCAATCACAATCAACCGAAATAGGAGGCTGTTTTGGTAGCCAACCGAAATACGAGACTGCCTAGTCTTTTGGTTTTGATTCGGCTGTTGTGAAGAAGGAGAAGAAAGGGAAGAGTTGCTGTGTTTTCTCTTGTGTTATGCATCCCTAAGAGGCTGAGATAGGAGGGTATAAATAGCCTCCAAGTCTCACACAAGATAAGAGCAAGAAAACAACTTGTGATAAGGGTAAAACACCACAAGTTTAACCTTATCACTTCTCTTCCATTCATTCTTATCAAAATGAACCTAGACACTCAATGAAATCATTCTAGAACCTCCCTTGGCCGGCCATAGCATTTAGGACAACCAAGGATGAATGTCTTGTTCATTTAAATGTCCGAATGGTTTACATTTAATAGTCTCCGTGAAGTTAAAACGTACTCTAAATGTTTTATCGTGTGTGCCCCCAATAGGCTCACACACTTCTAGTTGCACTCGGCTAGTTCAACTCACATAATCCAACAGCCGCAGCCTCAGGAGTTGAATGTGAGCCTAGCCATATTCTTGTTTTTTGATTAGGTGCTCGAATTTCGGAGACCCATGAACCCAAACCCTCATTCTTACTCCTCTATACTTCTTTTTGCTCAACGTGTCTAAATTGGGATTTCTATCTTTCCTCTTCATGTGTTATTGAAGCTCTTATGTGCACACTTTTAACCGACGAAACAGATTGAAATAGGGAATAAGTGATGGTGAAGGATAGCATATCGTGGATTCAATTTATAGTGTTTTGAGTGAGGCAAAAACAAGTGAAATGGATGACAGAAAGTATTTCTATTCAAATATTCGCACAATTTGTGTCTCAAACCGAACCTTTCATACTAGATTAACATTTGACTCATAATAACACCAAATATAATTTGCCTCGAAGGTTGATATCAAACGTCTTATAAATGCTACATTTCTTGTAGAAAAGTATAACGTTTAAACTATCGCCATTTTGTATTCGATTTTTTTATAATAACTACTTACCATCTTCCTACGTGAATATGACTATATTATCGTTCTATCCAATGAATGTTTCTATGTTTTAGTTTGAGGTGTGATTGATGATAAGAAATCGGACACAAGACGTAAATGGAATTGAAAAACAAAAAGTTCAACGTGATAGTCTCGTTCTTTTTATATGCTTAATCAACAAAAGCATTGCAAACTATAACTTAAATGGAGCCTGCATGATTTATTTATATAGGTTGGTTCATGTTTATGTCATTGAGAAATTAGTTGAAGTAAACATCTTTTTAGTGTTTAAAGGGCTCATATGAAAATAAATGAAAGTAGGGGTCAAAAATTAACTATTCTAAGAACATATAAGAGGGATTTCAGGAGTCTCGCATAGAAAATGAAGTCATTGAAGGTTTTCTACATAACTAAGAAGTTTCCTAAGCCAGATAAGAGGGTAACCTTAATAAACAACTATTGTTAAGAGTGTTTTTGTAGTAGTCTTGTACATGCGAATCAAGGGCATATATCTAATTAACGTGTACACATGTGTGTCTCCTTCTCATCTTTGGTAATATACATAAAAGTCATAAAACATACGTAAAACATCATCCTCAAACTTTTTATGTCATTTTTGTCAAAGATTTACCCAGTAGGGGTTGTGATTCTTTTGAAATGCTCAAAACCAAATGTTGAAAACTCATTCCAATGAACTTAAATTTTTATAAGCATTTCAAGAATATAAATATGATCGACATGCATAAACAAAATAGATTAAATGATACTACTAAAAGTAATTAAATGAACAATGTAGCCCAAGTAACTCCCTATCTTATTCAGTTTTCTTCCAAAATTTATCTTAACTATTAACATGACTTGGTCATATTTGAGCTGTAAAAACAAATTTTTAACAAAAACGCTGGACGGAGTGGTTCGAAACTCACCTAGGTGAGTTTGGAAGTCACGCGCGACTACCACGCCGGTCCAAAACTCACCTAGGTGAGTGGCCAATATTGTGGTGAGTTTCGGGTGGTTTTTTTGCACTTAAGGTGAGTTACTCACCGAATGTGAGTTTTAAAAATATAGGCCCCCCTTTATTTTTATACACTTTTTATCTATAAATACCCACTACTTCACCCATTTAAAAAAAAGTTTACGTTTATGTTTTAATTTATCTATGTATCATTGCATTTTAATTTATCTATGTATCGTTTAAACTTTTAATTTATGAATAAAAGTTTTTAGTTTAGTTAACTTTTTTATTAATTTCGTACGTTTACGTAAATATTTATTTTTTTAGTTTATGAATAAAAGTATTTAAATAAAAAAAAGGTGAGTAAGGTGAGTTTTAGTTGTAAGATGAGTTCTTATTACGGTTAAAATGTGAGTTGTAAGATGAGTTTTATTTGGAGAGAGAAAGCTGATATGGCGCTGACGTGTCAGGTGAGTTTACCACCACCACTCCATTCAGCCTAAAGGAACTCTTTATTATTTGCGGCTATTCTTTATTATGTTTGGCTATTCTTTATATTTTGATTACATTATTGTAATATTAGGCTGGCCGGTATACGTGCAAAGTCACCTTTGAATAAAGTCGCGCGTGACTTTTGGTTTCAAAGGTGAACCACTCACCAACTTGAGTGGCAAATATTTCGGCCCCACATGTTTTATTTCCGTTATATATTAAAAAAAACTTTTTTTTTTAAAAACACCTTCTTTTTACTTATAAATACCAACTAATTCACCCATTTTTATATGCAACTCTTCCTATTTCTATACAATCTCTCTAAAAAATTAACACTCATTTTTATTTATTAAAACATGTCTCACCAAAACACTCCCCGACCCAACAAACGTCAACCAAAAAACCCCAACCGGAGCAATCCGCCGACACCTGAAGGCACGTTTGCGCTCCGAAACCCATCACCGAACACGAACTTGTTACGTCCACAATCATACTATCA
>BQNB010169414.1:2108-13783 GCA_026074375.1 Tanacetum coccineum | reverse complement strand
ACACTCGGAAGATTAGATCATTACTTGTTCTCAAGTGATTATTTATTCTAACGGGAAATACTTATATATTACTACGACATGCGTTTGACGTATATCAAAATGGTGTCGTTGCTGGGGAGAGTTGTACGATTTTTACGTGGTGTTTCGAGTTAGTGCCTTGAAGATCCTTTCTTCAGAAAGTTTATTTTCGTACTTATTAAAAATATAAAAAATCCAAAAATATTTTACATTTCTACTTTCTTTTTCTTTTTATGTTTATTATATATACATATAAAAAGTTTCAAAAATATTCTCTTGTATCCTCTTATTTCATTTAATTCTTAGCTTCTTTACCCTCTTATCCGATTGATTCTTCGACATGTATTCGTATAACCATTTTGGTTGCACGTGGTGTGGAGGTCCGTTTAATGGTGGAAACTGTCCTGGCTGTAGCAGTGTAGGATCCGAAAATGAGTTTGTCTATGACCCAAATCCTTATTCTTATAATGAAACACCCAACTTCTTCAACCAACCTCCACAGCACCAATACAAGACATACTCGTGTGAGTTTTGTGGAGGGAACCCTCACCCGGGCTTTGATTGTCAAACAAGGAACACACCCATCTATGATCAGGGTCCTTGTTACAATCAAGATTTTGGTTTTGACCAACCTCCACATTATTCTCTGAGTTAGCCACAACAGTTTGACTATTGTGAGATCTGTGTAGGTCCGCATTATAGTTCTAATTGTCAAACTAGGAACCCGCTTGTCTATGAGCCTAATCCTTGTAACAATTATGACTTTTCTTATTTTGACCAACCTTCATAGTTCACCCCCCTCATCCACTCCCCCTAAGCGAGTTAAATCGAAGAGAATTGATTACACAAATAATCGAATCTCAAAAATAGTTCAAAATAAATCAAGAACAATTCAACAGGAATGTTCAAAATGAAATATACCATCTTCAGGAGATGCTGAACCTTAGAAATTCAAATCAAGATCCTCCCGTTGACTTATATTATCTTGAGGGGAGTGATGATTACACGGAGGTTCCTTTTAACAATGAGCAAATTCTAAGACAACATAATATCGCTCAAGTCACACTTCTTGCATACACACCATCCCTTCCCTTCTTGACTACCATAGAACATGTGGACACCTTCTTAATGGGGGATAAGGTTATTAGTACTACTTCCGAAAGGGAAAATGATGAATTCATAAAGTTTAGTGTTGATGATCTTGTCCCAATCCCAAGGGAGTCGGATGTGACATCGGTTTGTGATGATTTAGAGTGTGATATGCCTGTTAATACACCTTTGCCCACCACTGATGTTAGAGAAGAAGATTTTGATATTAATTCACCTTTAGGAGAACAAGTAGTTGACTTTTTGATGTAGAACGTGGATGTAGCTGGCTTTCCTAGACATTTAGTTAAGCGACTTTTTGGTCTTTTAGTCAAAAACTGAAGTTCTACCAAAAGAATATCTTATGAGCCTTTAAGTGATGATTCAAAACCTAGATCTTATGATGTGACTTTCTCAAACCCTCTCTTTGACTTTAATGATGATTTTACCTTATGTAATGATAATCCACTTTTTGACAAGGAGTTTGAGGACATTAGTAGTCTGGACCCCCTGAGTTGACTCCAATTATTAATGAGTCCACTTTGCTAGTCACACTACCCTTACCGTGTACTGATGTTTTGGGAGATGCTATTGTAGATATCGACTTACTTTTAGGAGAGCATTTAGACACCCTCTCAATAAGGGATAGGGAAATTAACTTCAATCCTAGTACGTACATAGAAGAACTAGAATGTTTATTAGTCGATGATCATATCCCTGTCCCAAGAGTGTTTGATGAACCTTTAGGTAATTCTGAATCGATGTCTAGATCATCTGAGACTAGTGACCTTTTCGAGGAGCTCATCGCTGAGTTCGGCCTAGACGATTCAATTCCTACTGAAATTAATGATAGGTATCACGACTCAAAGGGTGACATTCTATATTTTGAACAATTGCTTAATGAAGATACATCTTTCGATGTATCTCCAGCATTCTTACCTATAGAGTCCTCCTCACTAGATCTAACACCTCCCGATCCTAAGTAGATTTGCTTAAGGGAAGTGGAAAGATTTGATCCTTTATTCTCCCTGACAGAGTCGGTGGGGACGACGAGGGTGATGGAGACCCCTTCTTTTGGTTTTCATCATATGTCATCACCATAACCTGCTGCATACTCACCGACAGAGGTGATGTATCACTTTTACCATCCTCACCTCACATCGAGTGATGGATTTGACCTTGAAATTAAAAGTAAGTAACACTAGAGTCAAGCTAGAGACTCGAACAAAAATAAGCGCTTCTCGAGAGGCAACCCGTGTTATCTTTAATATTAAATAAGTAGCTTGCTAAATTAGGTTTTTTTAGTAGTAGTATTAATATATTATTTAGTAGGAATAATGAATAAGTGTAGGGGAGTGCTTCTCTCCATGTTGTGTTTCGTGGTTTTTTGTTTTTGCTTGCAGGATTTCCTATGATCTTGAAGACCTTCGTGCTTGTTTTCAATCCTCCAATCACGCGGTCTCCGATCATTTTCATGATTATATCCTGGGAATCCTTAATCCTGATCATATATATATATATATGATTTTATTTCCCCTTTCACACTTGGATATATATATATATATATTATATAATATATATATATATATATTATATATGATTTTGTTTCGTCCCTTTCACACTTACCCTTTCATCCGATTTTAAGCATTTGCCTTTTTTGTCCTTAAGTGTGGGGGTGGCACCCGACATTTTTGAACATTGAGGCCAATGTTCAGTTCTAAGTGTGGGGGGATTTCTATCGAAATTGATCATACCTGTGCCTGTCTGTGTCCCTCGCAACCCCGTTTTAACCAAATTTTTGCTTTATTTTATTATAAAAAAATGATATAAAAATATTTTTAAATAAGTAGGCCCGTAGGCTAGAACTAGGGAGATTTTGACTTGACCGAGTATTGCACTCTAGCTTTCCCCTTAGCTTTCGAGACTAAGCGTTTGCAAGACTTTAAAATTTTGCAAAGAACAAAAAATGATAGAGTTGAATATAAGTTAGATGCTAAGCGTGGAGTAGTTGGATCTCTTTAGAGCTCATAGAGGTTAATTGTGGCTTTTTGCTCCCATCAGCTTAAAAACTATAAAAATAATAATTTTCAATAAATAAAGTTGATTTGGTTTTTGCGATTCTTAGTTTTGATCCCTTCGTAGAGATTCCTTCTAGTGAAAGTAAGGTACACATCGAGGTTTTGTTAGTGTTGTGGGGAAATAGGCTACCGATTCCTGACGGCTCGCTCCCATTGTCTAGGTAGTTAAAAGACCACAAGACTTAAAATTTGGCTATAATATAATAAACTGAAGCCGAAATAAGACCATTGTTTCCTGTCGATTCGCTCCCGATGTTGCATTCGTTTAAAGGGTGGGAGTAATAATAATAATAATCTGAGGCTGATAAAAGTTTGTTGTTTCCTATCGGTTCGCTCCCGATGTCTCAGCCTTCAAAAAGGTCAAGGAAATTAATAAGGTCGAGATAAGACTACTGTTTCTGGTCGGTTCACTCTCAATGTTGCAGTTGTTTAAAGGACCGAGGGCTAATAATGTTGTAATAATTTTAATAATAAAGCCAAATTTTGACTTCGGAGTTATCTAAATAAAGCCTCCGTCTCTGGACTCGTAGTTGAGTTGTTTCGGATGAAGTAAAAAGGATAACCCCTAAATCATGCAAAATTAGAACCTTAATGTGGACCTTATTCTCAACATATCATCTCTTTAGGAAAGGATTTCAAACTAAATATGGTTTAAACTGGTCACCTTTATAATAATAAGGCCATAATTTATATAAAATAAGTGATCTCGTTTCACATTTTGTTTCCCGAATAAAATCCTTAGAGGAAATTAGGAATAAGAGAGCGAAAAGTAGCTACGTTTACACGATTAGCATTTATGAGTAGTGTTAGCATTTATTCTTATATTTAGTTATGATCGTTTTAATATTGGTTTCGGGATTGTGAAAATCAAACATGACGAACTCCCTTTCTTAAAGCCTTTTAAATAAATTTTATTAAAATTTTATAGTTAGTATTTTATCTATTCATGAATAAGTGGTTAAAACGGGGGCGCTTTAGAAACAAATAATTTTTTTAAACCCTCTTGATGGACCTTTTCTGTTCTTGTTTGATGTAAGAGGGTTATAAGTTGGGGGGGTTAAAATTAGTTCTTTTCGAGTGTGTATTATAAACACTGCGTGTGGGACCAGCAATGGCTAAGTGTGGGGAAATTTGATGTGTGCTAAAACAAACATCATTTATACCCCTGAAAACACTAATAAACGGACTAATAACACTAAAATATGCTTAATTATATTGCAAATACGTTTGTTTTATGTTGTTTTTTCTTGCAGGTACAAAGGGTTGAAAACAATGCAAAAACGACGACTTTCGGATATGATTTGAAGACGTTTACGCATTTTTTGAGATCAAGATGAAGTCAGAAAATTTCCCCGAGCATGCCATTGGAAAGAGCACGAGATTACGGTTCCGGTGATGCTTTCATTTCTTATTGGTTCAGCCCGACTCCATTTATAAGGGTCAGACCGACCCATTATTATTATTAGAAGACAAGGCCCAACAGTTAATTCGGCCTAATTCAGAATTGCAATCTGGCCCAGCAACATAAGTGATATAGAGATGCCCAAGTGAGGAATTAAAAGCCCATATCCATATTACACTAGCTTGAATGGTACGCAGCAATAGATAATAAAGAGGGATCTAGGCAGAACAGTTTCATATCTCCACACACTTAATTTCGCATCTCATTTTTATTAGTTTATGGTAGCTTAGCTCTAGGGTAATTTTAGATTAAAAGTAGTAATAGAATAGTTTAGATTTTTCATTTCAGTTTCGCTTATGCAACAGCAGCAGATTTGGTTTGTAATGATCGGTTTGATGTATCATTTATGATTCCGGTTTGATTTGTGATAAAGATTCAAAGTTTGATAAGGATTTCCCCAAGTTCAGTTTGAATTTGTCTTCTTATTTTTTTTGTTTTCTCTTAATTGTCGCAGATTATTCATCCAATAAGCTACTGAATAGCTTATTTTGTTACTTGTTTTGGAGATTAGATTTGAGTTATGCTTATACAGGTTTAGAATTGCTTTTGGTTTTGAGTTGCTTATTATTTCGAGATTGCTTACTTCGTTTGAAGTTGTGGTTTATTTGGTTTGGTCTTAGCTTATGAGTTTGTGGCTTATGAGTTTGTGGCGCTAGTATTGCTTATTAGTTATTCGAGTGTTGAGTATATCGTTAGGAGTTTGTGGCTTATTGGGTTCTATTTGGTATTTAGGATTAGTAGCTATTTTGTACACTACTTATCAACTTGTATGGATGTTATTTTGATTAAACTTAAAAAGGATTCCTTTAGTTTAAGTTTTGTAGTTTCAAATGTTTAAGATAAGTCTTGACTTATTGATATTTAGCTCTCGAGTTGTTTTGTTGTTCTAGCTTATTGTTTCGTTTTAACTTTTCTTGTTTTGAGATGGTGAATTCGGTTCAACTCATGAGGCGTGGAGCTTATGAGTCTTATAAGCTAGATTTTACCTTAAGTTTAGAGCTTGTTAGATTTTATAAGATTAATTAGTAAATAAAGTTTACACTTTATTAACTAGTTAGTTAAATAAAAACTAAAAAGAAATAAACTTATGTATTATTTTAGTTTATAAGATTGGGTGGTTTATATCGTCTCATTGTTTCGATCGGGTTCTATTTTTCTTCCTTTCTCATTTCAATTCTAATTAGTTATAGTTTCGATTTGCTTAATATGTCTTTTATTGCTTGTTCGTTTATTAGTATGTTTAGAGAGTAGATTCTTATATGCTTGTTAAGTAAGTAGTGATTAGTGAGTTAAGTGTGGATTTAAAAGAGACTTGTTGATTAATAATTTTCAAATTATTTAGATTTCTTATTTGATTATTTCGAAGGGCGAAAGCAAGAGAAATTGTCAAACATCAAATCTAGTAATTAATGCTTATATAAGATATTGTTTTCAAAATAAACCAATGTTGTGAGAAAATAATGTTTTTAAGGGTATTAATTCGTCAACATTGAATCGAGTAATTTGTACCAAAATAAAGGATCGTTTTCAATAAAAACCAACGCTGTGAGAAAACATTTTTTTTAACGGGTACTAATTCTTTATTATCTCTTTCTTTCACATTTAATGATCTTTTCGCCTCGCTTGACAAGCATATCCATTTTATATAGTTTAGATTTATTTGCTTAGTTTTATTATAGATTATTTTTAGCATAAATACCAAAACCAAAACAAAAAGATAATCAAGCATCAAACGAAAAACATTAACGTAATTCTCAAATTCAATTCTCGCCATGGATACGACACTCGGAAGATTAGATCATTACTTGTTCTTAAGTGATTATTTATTCTAACGGGAAATACTTATATATTACTACGACACGCGTTTGACGTATATCAATGAGCAAGATTTTGTGTTGTAAACACGGGTCTGTATGCCATCATGACTACAACACACAGAATTTTAGAATATAAATACTCCACCAAAGTCATCATTTTCATTCAGTAAGGTCCTGTTTAAGATATAGGAAAAACCAATGCAATTCTATCTCCGGTATTCTACGGTTAGAAAATAAAAAACAAAAACGAAAAACTGTACAGGACGTCGATACGTCGTATCCTAAAACCATGATTCATCGTGTTGAGACATGTAAAAAGTATCTAAGGTACGAGTTAGATTGTCAAATACGATGTATCATATTCATGAATACGTTGTATGGACAAATCTGACAATAATGTTTAAGTGCATAAAAGTTAAGACTGGATAACGTCTAGACAATCAATACGCCGTATTCATTGAGATTTGATACGCCGTATCGAGAGTCTAGGAAGACAGACTCGATACAAAATAAGAAAATACATTCCGGGTTGTCTCTCGGCAAGTACTTTTGTTTACAACGAAGTCTTTAAGTTAGACTTGTCTTCATCTCTTTATTCCATCTCGTGTACTTATTCTTGCTTGATTGTTCACTCTTTCGCGGGCAAATTGTGGGTTCTATTGCTATAAATGTTTGTTGAACTTATTTCCAGACTTCACTAATTCTTCCTTTCAAAAGTTAATCAGAACACGTCATATCATAATATACACATGATTAAAATAATAATCTGTTTTAGGTACATCATGATTTAAATATAGTACAAATAGATAACATGTCCACAAAAAGATAAAACTAAGAGTGTTAGGGGAAGAGATAAAGGATCAGGCTCGTCGTCAGTACATGGGGCTGCTGAGGTACTGGCCTCATCGGTCCTCTGTCTGGTGCATCTCTAATATGGTATCTGATAATCACTATAGCTCATATAGCTCATCCCACTCGCATCCAGTAGCTGCGATAGACAAACAACCGTCCATGTAGTGAACCTAGAGAAGTACCTGCTCATCGCATCCAACACTGCACGCTGCTCTCCCAAGTTCTCACGTACTCCATGAACCTCCTCCTCTAATTTCGCCATACTCTGTGGCATGGTCCTAGTAGCGGGAGCAGCTGTAGGTGCTGAGGTGCATGTACCGGTGCTAGATCAGCCTAAACACCCTCATCTGGAATCTCCTCATCCACATGAGCAGCTCCAGCCGCAGCAACCTATTGCCTCTCTAGTCTATGTGTTACCCAAGCCTAAGTTTCTCCTAACCTCTTACATATCTGCAACCTTACCAACTCATCCATATCTATTACCCTGAGCTCTCCAACTACCACAATCAATCCCCAGAGGCCCTCTTTGGTAACCAACCCGAAGTGCTCAGCAAGGTGCCTCATAAAATGACCGCTTGATATCCTAGCCCTACGCTTATTTCGCTTAGCGTTCCTAAACAAATATTGGGCTAATAAGTATGAGACATTAATTATTGTCCCCTCATCCATGATCCTCAGGTAAAATAAGTCAGTAACAGTCACCTTCTCAGGTGCCTACCCTCGACCCGAAATACTCACCGCAATTAATCTGTGACAAAGCCTCCTTAATGGGTCTCTGATAGATGTATAGGAAGGAACCATCTCCAAAGAATTGCCATCAGAAGCAATCCTGGACCAGTAACCACTCACATCAGCCTTAGTGGCTATTTCCCTTAAACTATCAGCCTAGTACCCATCAAAACCATCTCCTGCCATCTCCCCAACAGTATTTAGTCCTAAGGCCAATATAAACTGCCTCCAACTTATACTACGCCTAGCCCTACCTAACTAAAAACAGAGAGTATCAACAACATCCAACTCTAGCACCGTGTCACTAATCATGCATGTGCTTAAAAACTCCAACATAAACTCATGAACCAATGGCCCCTGAATCTCAAACAACCTCCTCTAAGCATGGCTAGTGAACAAGACCTGTCCCTCAGACCTAGTGTATACCATCCTCAATCGATCAGTTAATCCTTGCTTCATATCCTTTATCAATCCCTTAAAGTCTAAAACATGCACCCAGTTAAACTGTCTCCCAAAAATCGTACCCAGCCTCTCCTTGAAATCATGGATGATCTCGTTAGTGTATCCCTTGACCTCATATCTGAGCCACTAGTGCCTCTGAGCCCTGGGTGATAGTGGTGCCATATCAGGAAATCTCAAACGAAGTTAGTGCACTGGTTATAAAAAATTTTACTTTCTGATAGGGGATCTGATACGGTGTATTGAAATATCAAATACGTCGTATAGAGGTGTAATTAATACCCCGTATCCATGGAATACTCAATATGGAGTATTAAGGAATTAAGGGTTGATACGCCGTATAGAAAAATCCAATACGACGTATAAAGGATACGGAGTATCAAGGCAATACGGGTAGATCAAGGAGGTCAATACGACGTATACGAATAATCAATACGCCGTATGAGGTCTCAAAGAATTAAGGGTTTAAAAAGTTTAATACGTCGTATTCCACTACTGAATACATCGTATTGATTTTCAAAGTTTGCGTAAAAACTGCCCAATACGCCATATTCGTTTAACTGGATACGCCGTATTGAACCTGCAGTTAAAAAATTTAATGGGTTTCCCCATTCTACCCGTTTGACCAATTATTCTATAAACCCAAAACACTCAAAACCCTCAATCATAATATCTAAAAGGGGACATTTCAAAGGTATAGGGAATACACACATTCAACTAATAAGCAAACCCTAACCCTAATTCAATCAAAAGGAAAAAGAAAAGGGAAAAGAAAGGATTTAGAGTAGATTACCTTATGATTCGAAGGAGTAGTGCAAAGATTAAAAAACGGTTTTCAAGATTTTGACCCCGGTTAATTTTTGAGCTTGAGAGTGAAAAAGTATGTGTGAAAATTGATCCGGCGTGTCAGTTGGGTTTATATACCCAGACTCGATACGCCGTATAGGGTTTTATCCAATAAGTCGTAATGGAAAAAAATGTTGGCTCAGTGAACTCTGGTTAAAATCATTGATACGGCGTATACACTTTAAGTAAATACGTCGTATTCAGCTTGGGAGACCTTTTTCTTAAATTATTAAGGTAAAGAAAACATACCTTGGCCTCCGCAATTTCTTTATGCAAACACTATCCTTATAAAACCGCTTGGGGTCAAAGGGAATGCCAAACGGAACATATAAATTCTTAATGATACAAATTAACAGCATCCCTTCGTGAAAATGCATTTGAATCATGACTTCAATCATTATCAAATAATCTTCCATATTGGAAGGTTCGCGATGTATGTCATGATTTGTTTCAAAATCCTCATCGAACTCATAGGATTGGGTATCAATAGTGTCAACAATATTATCCAATTGTTCAACAACAACATTGTTAGAAGGTATATTGACTTCATCATTATCATCTTCTGAATCCGTTCTCAAATCATTGACAGCGATTATTTTATAATAAAACAAGTTTTGTCATAAATGATAGTGTAATCTTCATCGTCGGATTCGTCAAATGATATTCTATAGTTAATTTGATTATTGTCAAGAGGACTTACCGTGGGTTCGGATGAGATCTTGTGGTCAGTCGTCACCGCATCATTAGAGATGCTAGCCGGGAAATCTGTTTCAAATTCATTAAAGTAGTCAATATCTTTATGATACCTGAACTTACCGTATGTAGCAGTTTCCCAATTAAACGTCTGACCACGCCTACGAGCTTTCTCAGCTTCAAGCTCGATGTATTCTTCCAAGGTGAGATTTGCTTCATTCATTTTAACCTAACTGAGAAACACAAAACACAAAACATAAACAAAAAATAAACAAGCAAACACATAAACTAAAACTAATCTAAATTATGCTAAATCTAAATTAAAATTCTAATAAAGGTAAAAATTAACAATTTCACTCCCCGGCAACGGCGCCAAAAACTTAATGTGTCGTTATGCGTAGGTATTATTTATTATTAAGTTTTACATTTATATTTTGCCGACAATACCTAAAAACAACACTAACGGGCAATGTACCCGATCAGTTGTAGCTTCGTTGGTAAGTAGGGTGTCGATCACTATGAGCGAGAGTGTTAATTCCTAAGTCTACTAGTAATTTAATTGTCTATGTTAGTTCTAATCTAAGTTAATTCTATGTTAAACCTATGCTAAACCTAATTCTAATGGATAGACAAGGGTTTTAAGTCTGAGAGACTGGCATAAGTTTTGGTGGTAACTTAAACCTACTTTAGACACGATAACACACGCAAGTAGATAATAAGAAGATAGAAGAGCGGTCAAGCCAATTTTAAGGAACAATATTAACCATGATTAATCCGATTAAAATGTGTTAATACAAATAATGTCTAAAATGTTATTTATATTTTTCGGCCTCTCATTGTTTTGATAATAACAAAATGTAAAAATGTTTACGATAAAAATAAACGTTTACAAATTATTAAATGTAAAATTCTATTTCTAAGATTAGTGATCACTTAAGGTATGGACAAAGAAAATCATTGATCAAGAAAATATTTTTCTCTAAATATTCACTTTTAACTCTACAAAAGTATTTTATTAAAAATATATTTACAAAATATTTTCTAATTAAAAGAAAAGTTTTATTAAAAACCTAAAATTTGAATTTCAAATTTCCCCCCCAAAATGGAAGGTTCTATAATAGTTACAACCTTCACCACAAAAAGATAAAAATAGGAGCGGAGTCTATAGGCGGCCCCCTTATAGGCCTGGAAGCCCCCATATATATCTGGGACCGCCGGGACCGCCCACAGATGACCGTTGGGATTTCCTGTCTATAAATACTGCTCCATTCCCAGCAGAAAAACATTCCTCTTTGAACGAAATTTTTCAGTCTTCTCTCTCTCTAAAACTTCTTTCTCTCACTAAAACTCTTGATCACTAACGTATTTAGATCTTTTTTCAAGTGATCTAATCTTATCTTCTTCAACTCATCTCTCCTCTCTATCAAGTGCAAGAGAAGAACACTTGTATTCGTCAAAAAACAAAGTGTTAATTAGTGATCTATCATCTCTTCTTCTAAGTTCCAAACCTCCATTCTATTTATTTTGTGTATTTGTGTGATTCGGATATTATGTAGATTCGATAGTGTAGATCTTGTGAGTGTGTATATCTTGTGAAGTGGTAGATTGGTTCTAGCTAAGATTAGGACTCGACAT
>BQNB010169413.1:0-13784 GCA_026074375.1 Tanacetum coccineum | reverse complement strand
AAATCTTTGTATTTTGAACAAGTGAAGCTTCGGGCTTATGTAACAAATACTTTGTTAAATCCAATGTATCGGTTTTAAAAGACCTTTTGGTAGTTCTATATATATCTTGTGTTATTGATCTATGATGTAACACGCCCCGGACCCTTATTCCGTTGCGACCCAATTTGGGGGTGTTACAAAAACTGCTAATTAGTTCACAATTGCAAATTCGGATGCCAAAGAGTTATTGCGAATTCAGACCATACACTTATTGCGAATTCGGACATTGTAGGTTTCTGCTAATTCGGACCCTAAAGGACATTGCTAATTCGGGCCCTTATGGTGTCTGCTAATTCGGACCCTAAAGGACATTGCTAATTCGGGCCCTTATGGTGTCTGCTAATTCGGACCCTACTGCCAACTGCGAATTCGTGTACTAAAGAGGTCTGCTAATTCGTGTGCTACATCATACTGCGAATTCGAACACTATTAACTGCTGCAAATTCGGATGACATAGAGAGTTGCGAATTCGTGGTCAACTAATATCTGCAAATTCGAATGACACTTACACTGCCAATTCGTGAACAGCTAAAATTGCAAATTCGGATAGTTTAAAAAAATTTGAATTTTATGTCGAGATTTACAAGTGTTTTTCTACCTTAATATTCAATCCATGTATGCTCATAGTATCCCCAACGATCATTTAAGCATCACATACATATGAAGTCAACAACAATCATTCAAACGAGCATTATTTTTGCAAAAAAATCATTGTCACCAAGAACAAACATATACTATATTGATATTTAAGCACATACACATTCAATGAAGCATATATTACTTATATCACACAAAACCCACAATCTTTTTCAACTAAAGCTCAAAACACGCACAATTCGACATACAAAATCACACGAATCTCACACATAAGTTATCCATATATAAAACTGTTAAAGACGAGTTATTAACACCCATTAATGAACAAAACCCCTCTATCAATTTAAGTTTTTATTCAGTTTTAATTTCAAGAACCCTAATTTGAATTTTAGGGTTTTACGAAATTAAAACCTTGTAAAAACTAAATTCCTTTGAGATATATGATCATTGGGGTGAGAAGAACAACGTTTTAGTTATACCTTAAGCAAGATTTTGTCTGGATTTCGAGATGGAGGGTGTGGCGATCGTGAGAGATTTTAGAGAGGAAAATGGTGTGTGTGTTGTGTGTGTGTTTGATCGTGTGTGGGTGGGGGTGGATATGTTATAAAACTAATTTGGTTTTTTGACATATTCGCCCCCCAAACTTTGAGATCTTTTCCCTTTTAGAATATGAGTTTGTTTAGGCATAAAAACAATTAGCACAATGGCACATTAAGTCCCTATAGTTTTAACTAATATACCTAACAACTTAATCATGCACATATTCTCACTCAAGGCATAAATAATTAACATGAAAGGCATACATAAGCTAAATTTAATTAAATTTGCCAAAGAATGATATTCCGTTATTGTTTAAAACCTTTATTCCTTTTATCAAATGACCTTTTAAATAAGATTTTTGACATTTGCTCCCCCTCAAACAATGACTCGTTTTCTATGTAAAGAGCTGTAGTCATTGTTTGAGAAGTCAAATGTCTTAGAAAAACTTTTTCTGATGAAGCAATGTTTTTATTCATTAAAAACAAACACCAATTGTAAATAAGATTTCTCTTATTTTCACACATAAGCACACTGACACGTACACTTATGGAAATATAGGAAGCACGGGTTGTGATGCAAAGTAATCACAAGCCTTTGCATGGTCATAAAGTAGACCATGCCCGAGAATAAATTCCCGTTATGAGGTCAAGTTTTCTTTTTGAAATACTTGCCTTTAAGATGAAGACCGACTTGCTATCTGAAATAATAGCAAGCCATTTGGCATGTTTTGAAAACATTTGGAACTTCTGCTCGAACTTCATTTACAGCCTCGTATCATTATTGAATGACATTTCTAAGACCGTAAATGTTATCGATTTTCAGAAGACATGCCATTATTACCTCTTTTTATATTTTTCTCATTTTTTAATTTTTTCTTTGGTTTTATGAATTTTATATTTTTGTATTTTGTTTTTATAAAAATTTTGAAAAATGAAAAATCTTTTTGGTTTTTATGGTTTTAATATATATACATATGATACAGGATATTTGAATAGGTACCACCACTATTCATCAACTTTATCTGCCAATTGTTTGAGAGTCTCCGGCGTAAAACTCCGCATTCCTAGTTTGTTGATAAGAAATTCAATTCGTTCTCTTGCAAGGGCTTTTGTGAAGATGTCCGCCAGTTGATACTTCGTATTGACAAAGTAAAGTTCAATCACCCCATTCTCAACATGCTCCTTGATAAAGTGAAATCTGATGTCGATATGATTCGACCTGGAATGTTGAACATTGTTGCAGCTTAAGGCAATAGCGCTTTTGTTATCACAGTACATTGGAATTTTATTAAATCCAAGGCCATAGTCGGTAAGCTGTGATCTCATCCAAAGAATTTGAGCACAACATCCCGACATAGCAATATATTCAGCTTCCGTACTGGATATCGCAGCGCTTTTCTGCCTTTTTGATGACCAGCTAACAAGTCTATCTCCCAGAAACTGCATACTACCAGATGTGCTATGGCGTGTATCTTGACAACCAGCATGATCCGCATCTGCAAATGCTGTTAGTGCAATTGAAGAATCCTTCGGATACCATAGTCCCCGATTGACGGTTCCTCTTAGATACCGAAAGATCCTTTTGACCGCATGTAAGTGCTTTTCGGTAGGCCGAGCCTGATACCGGGCACACATGCATATAGCAAATTGTAGGTCAGGTCTACTGGCTGTGAGATAAAGGAGGGTGCCAATCATATTGGCTGTGATATAAAGGAGAGGTGCAATCATGCCACGATAGTGTGATGGATTCAAATCTTTCCCTTTTTTTATCCTCATCAGATTGGATTTCTCCACCCATGGGAATTATCCATTGGTTTTACAAGAGTCAAACCGATTTCTTTTAAAGAATCAAGGGCATATTTTATTGGTGTAATAAAATGCCTCTGGAATTTTGAAAAATCTGTAGTCTCTGAAAGAAAAATCGAGATTTGTGCCCATCATTGACATCTTAAAATTTTGAAACATATGATTTTAGCACATAGGTCACAAGTTCAGGTGTAGATTGTAGCAAAGATAATATCATCGACATATACTTATACCAAATAATAATTTTCCTTCTTACGAAGAACATAGAGGACCACTGAGCCTTAGAGAAGACTTGGGATACCATAACGAAAGACAACAGTCATGAACCAAGCGCGTGGAGCTTGGTTTCAACTCCATAAAGAAGAGCTTTCTTTAGCTTGAGTACACGTGAATGGGTTATCTGATCCACAAAACCGTCCGGAGCTGGCTTACATAAACCTCTTTTCCCCGTAAATGACCCATCAGAAACGCAAGACATGACATCCATTTGGTAGACGACAATGTTTCATGGAGAGCGCAAACGCGAGAAAAAATCCTTATAGCCTCTAACTTGCAACCAAGGATCAAAAGACTCTTCAAAATCAATTTTCCCTCTTCTTGACGAAACTACGAGCCACTAATCTCGACCATGATCATTAGAGATACCTCCCAGTTCGACTAAGCTTCACTTTGTAGAGTGCCACTACAAAGTAATAACCAAAACTTTTGTCTGGTCGGGTACGAGCTCCTATACTTCAAGGCTTCGAGACTCACTTGACTCTCTTAGCATTGTGCTTCAATCTAGCAAAATTGAGTCAAAGCAACATCATGTAGGTACGTCTGGTTGTTCAACAGTAGAAAGGTAAAGCAACGGTAGTAACAGAAAAGAGCTTGCTTAATGTAATTGTAGCTTGGAAAACTGTCCTAGCAGAGTTTCCCCCACCATTAGTTTAACAATGGATGATCCATAGTCCATTTTGATATTAATGTTCAGAAATTTGGTGATACAGATGCACATTAATATGAAAAAAATCCGTTGAAGAAGATTGATCAGAAGAACTTCTGGAATTGTTGGATAGACCAAAGTACGATGGATTACCCATATGTGCAACTATTAATATCATATTTTCCTTCTTCTAACCCTAGTTAGGAATGACAGGAGGATGAGTTTTCGGATTTGTTGGTTTGAGAGTTACTTGGAGATCGGTGCATCTTTGTCCACAGTTTGTTGAGGAAGGTAAACCGGTTGATACAGCAAGAACTGGAGCAACTACTTCATCAATTGGAGCAATGACTTCAGGGGCTGGGAGATCAACACTTGGTGGAGGAGTGAGTAAATTCATCAAACAGCGGTTGAAACAATATATCCCAATCAGTTCTTAGAAGGTGGTACAAACGGAGTTGAAGGAGGAGGGTTTGGAACGGAGTCCAGAACTGATTGTTTGCAAGAGTCATTTCATGAAGTGTGGGTTCGGGAACATGCTGTGGTTCAGAAGCCATGCAGTCAGCTCATCAAATTCTACATAATTGTTGCAATGATTCAGTCCTGGTAATGTCGTGTTGTAATTCAAAATGCTTTCTTTTGTAGGGTGCATAAACCAATGAAAATACCAATATCAGCTTTGCGGTTGTAACTTACCCAATTCTCCGCTATCGTTTGACAGATAAACAAAGTGCATACCAAATACGATGAAAAAGTTATAATTCGTGGTTTGTCATGTAAAAGCTCATATGGTGTTTTGCCGTGACAAAGACGTATGATGGTAACGATTTTGGGATGTAAAACTGCGTAGCAACTACTCTGCTATCTGCCCTATAAGAATAACCGGACTTTTGTATAAATCAACATTGTGCTGGCAGCTTTAATTAGCGTACAATTACGTCTTTCAACGACACCATTTTGCTGTGGAGAGCGAGCAACAGATGTTTCATGAGAGATGAAAATCTTCTCATAATATTCACGCAAAGTTTGATTAACAATTCAGTTCCATTATCTGTTCTGATTCTTTGGACAGTCACTTTAAGCCGTACTTGGATCATCTTAAGAAACTTGATTATGAAATATGGAGCTTCATCTTTTGACCTTAAGAACTTAACCCATGTTAATCGTGAGTAATCATAAACAATGACGAGGATGTACTTCTTTCCATTAACACTTGCGACACGCATTGGTCCACAAAGATCCATGTGAAAAAGATAGAGTTTTTCTTGGTTGGTGTCTTCAGATTTAGGTTTGTGAGGTTTCTTCTTGCTTTTACACATTGCATAAGCATAACACAAATGGTCCTTTTCAAATTTAAGCTTAGGGAGACCTCAAACGAGACCGTGTCTAGCTAAATGGTTTATTGCACCAAAGTTCAGATGAGACAGACGTCGGTGCCATAGCCAGGACTTAGTCTTTGAAGCCTTTGACAAGAGACATATAGGAGAAGACGCCATCATATCTCCAAGAGACAGAGTATACAGATTGTTGCCTCGAGATCCAGTCAATAGATCAACACCTTCTAAATTACGAATGAAGCAGGTGTGTTGGCGAAAAGCAACTTCAAGGTCCGAATCATAAAATTGCCCAATGGAGAATAAGTTGTGTCTAAGTCCTTCCACGTTGTAAACCCTTGATATCGTAATATTCTCAATCTGATAATCACCATAATCCAATATCTTTACCACGTGATCATTTCCGAATTTGACTGTACCCAAAAACTTATTGACGAAATTGGTGAGCTGAGAGCGATCTCGGATCGGAGTCCAAATACCAAAGAACAATTTAGACAACCTGCATTCAGCAAGAGAGGAAGATGGAACATCAGAAACTATGGATCCCCAAGATTGACTGGGTTCTTTTTTGTTAGCAGATACAGATTTAATAACCTTAAATTTGCTAACAGGACCATTAGATTTAGATTTCCTAGGTTTTCGTGAGTAAAACAAGATACAACAGTTATAGTGTTTCATTACTAGAGCAGATGGTATCCTAGGGAGCGACTTCAGTAGTTTGTGGTAAACCTAGTTAAAGGGCACAGCATTCCTACTATAGTGGAGGTTTCGACCGGGATAGTTCCCTCCCAGATATATCCAATGTTGGTAAACACCTTTCCTATTGGTTTCCAAACTTTTTTCTTTGAAGTTTTCTTAACAGATTCAGATTTAACACGAGCATTAAAATTATTGATAAAGTCAAGAAAACACAAATCATGATTATCAAAAAGCATGCAACCATTACACAACCATTTAAGTTCCAGAATTCGCTTAAGCTGGAAATGCTCGCACATAGCATTCTTTTAGTGCAACAACACGAGTCTTTACTGTTCAAACTAGATTTAACTTTCCTAGAAGAGCTTCTAACTTTATTCTTCTGAGTACCTATTGGTGTATGCTGAATCTTATCTTTCTTTGTATTGCCCCTGAAGGCTGTGATCCCTATCACTAGTAGAACGGTTTTACTCCTGTAGAAGAGACAACATAGTTTATTAAAACTAGGTTTGAGTAGAGGTAGATTTTATGTGATTGTGTTTTATTTTCCTTGAGGATGTGATGGGCTAGTTAATCTAACTCTTTTGTCCATGTTCTTTTGGGGTCACAAACCACTATTTTTTCCACCAGTATTGTTGACGACTCGAGCAGGTTTGTAACTGATATGAGTAAGCAACTCCTGAATTATTTTAGCCATACTACAGGCAGATTCTAAGGAATGATCTTAGTGGATATTTTATTTAAAACATGTTCAATTAGATCCCTAAAGAACTGTAGCTTCTTTTGAGTGTCTTAATATAGGCATAGTGAGCTGTCCTTTTTAATTCAAAATTTAGGGTTATTAGTTCCACATCAATTTTAAGCAACTCTGGAATAATAGTGGTGTGTCGTAGGCCAACATTATCAACTAGATCTTTTCCATTTAAGTTTCCTTAAGTCCATCCTTAGAGCTGTAAATTCCAAAAAATTTCCTGAAGTCAATGCAATTAAATCAAGATTTCCACAACTATTAGATCGACTGATTAATTAAATCCACACATTGTTCTTTTGATCGCATACGTGCGATTTAATCGAGGTCAAAAGTTGCTTATAAGTCTGTTTCAAATGCTCATTCTCACAATAAGCTTTAACACCCTATGATCCAATTCAATATTAATTGTTTTCATCTCTTTAAGTCCTATTTAATCTGTTAACTATATTCATTTTTTCACTTAGAGATTTAATTCTCTCTTTCAACTTCTTTATGACCGTGTCTTTCTCTTGGGACTGAGCTTTCAATTCATTTAATTCAAACAACTGATCAAAACTTGGAGCACTTTAATTTGAAACAGAATTGTCCCTTTGAAAAAATTCCTAATTAAGTTGAGTATCAACTTTTAAAGAGATGCAATGTTTTTTAAGAGTGGTAAAACTTTTGAATAGTTTATCGTAAATCTCTTTTTTAATGAAATCCTCTTTGTTGAGAAGCTCAGTCTTAAGTTTTAGACACTTTTCACATTCATATGAATATACAACGGAAGCAATATCACAGACAGTTCCCAAGTATGATCACAATATCTTTCCTGTATTACTTGTTCTAAGGTCGTTCGTTTTGTCAAAACTTTGATTTATTTTAACTTCAAATGTTTTGGACTCTAAACGATGTTGTTCCATAGCCTGTTCTATTTGATAAAAGACATTTTGGACTTCAAAAAGTTCCTTAACCAAATATTGATTGAATGTGTTAAATAAGTCCTTCAAAGCTTTTACAAATGGAATTATTTCATCCCTAAAACAAGCTTTTGTATGTTCGACGACCCTCCACAAGCCCTTTAGTGATAGATAGTGGGTGGTTCTTTCTTTGCAACCACTTACAAAACAGCAAGCAGGTGTTTAAGTTTCTTCAAACTCGTATTCACCATGCTGACTTTAGGAAGTTCTTTCGGAACCTCAACTATGGTGGGTCTACTAGAAAGATTGGGTTCTGGAGAATTCACCAAATTCTGAGACCAAAAGGCTTGTTCAGCAGATAATTCAGTTTTGTAGAACAGAACATCGTGTTCAAAGATCTTTATAAAGTTTGTTTAAGAAACACATAATCGACAGTGTATATTAACTTTCTTTTTCTAAACATTATAATCGCTTTTGTTTTAAAAGCATTTTGAAACGACTCTCTTCAGCCAAGCAACAAGTCGCTTCGGTGTCAAGAAACATACAATGGACATTAGTTTTTCTCAATAACATTACCCACATAAAGCTTAGGTTTCAACTGCTGTAGCTTCTTTTAAGATAGAAAGGATTTAGAAAACCAGAGCTTGTTCAGTGGTTATGATCATCAGATAACCAAGGTTTCGTCACATGTGAAATTTGTTCGGATTGATCTCTTTATAACATATATTATCTAGCTGTTAAATCCTCTTTTCTAAAGCAATCTCTCTATCAATGTTCCTAGTTCTTCTATCATAAAATCATCTTTGAGAGAAGAAAACCATTCGTTTACATAAATGATTATTTTTCTTTTAAATGTTCAGAAAGAGTTTGTTTAAGACTATCAATCTCTACAGACTTTGCGCATGAAGCTGAAACGTATCATTACTATCCTTAAATCAACATTTGTGTCCGTTATTAAACACTTTAACTTTTTCCTTATATCTTTCAAGCTCAGCAGTTAACGTATCATGACACTTTTTAATTTCCAGTATTTTAATCTTGGTACAATTAAACTACTTGGGATTTCAGTTGTTTCAAATCACAGACATATCAATGCAGACTTGTTGTGCAAGGATTTAGAATTCTGAATAGCCCTGTTGTGATTCAATCACATACTGAGAATAAGGAATGATATTGCTATCACTGGTTATAATTCAGTCTCAGAATGTTCACACATTTACTGTATTAGAAGATGGCAACACTACAAGCATTTGATTAATCATATTAGTATTCACATTATCATGATTGTGTACCTCAGCAAGAGCATCTGAACCATAATGAGATAAATTTGCCATGAGAGCAACCTTGGCAGAATTGAGTTCATCACAGTCAGAGTCATATGCATCCAGATCATCAGCTTGATAAGCAGCATTGTAAGTGATGACAGTCTGAGTGGCTTGAGCTTCTAGAACTCCTGGATCTGCCAAAAATGCGAGTTCCTCTTCATGTAGAATTTTTCCACTTTCTTGAGCTTGAACCAACAACACTTTATCTTTAAACCATGAATCATCCCGTTTCCTCATTGGTTTAGTGCATTGTTTGGACATATGTCCGTCCCCTTTGCAGTTGTAACAAGTAACAATCCTTTGTTTCCTCGAGTTACTCCCACTTGCTCCTGGAGTGAAAAGTCCTTGATATAACCCCGCAGATAAGAAATTTGTATCCTCTAAACTGGATTTATGGTTACTCATCCTCATTAAATGTGCTTGTATGTCTTGGGTTTGATGAGTTCCTCAGCTTGTTGTTGGTAGTAGGATAGCGGGAAGTGACTACATCAGACAAGAATGACATCACATGATTGATAGCATCAATTGGATCATCATCGTGCTTGAAAACTAGAATAGTTAGACCTGAGTCTAATTGGAAAAATTCAGATTGTTGGTTGACTGTGGGAGAAGATATTCATATTTGAGGATGGATGGATGATTGAGAATAACCCTTTGTGGTGAACTAAAAGGTTGATAACTGTTAGGAAGGATAAGTGATTAAAAAATGAGTGTTGATGATAGATTGACTGAATTAATGTTAAAAATACAAAAGTGAATCCATACTGTTGAATTTTGAAATGGTGAAATAACAAATTGTTGATGTTGAGAATTCTGGTAAGATTGTGATGAGAATTGATAAGGGAGACTGGTGTCATTTGTGAGATGCCAACTAAAAGCATAAAACGCGAATCGGAGTTCGTCATGCCATCAATCAACTTCATTTGCCATGTCGTACAAGTTGTTCCAAGTAAAGCATGAATCTGATCAACATTAGTAGTATGCAATATTTGACCAACCTTAACAAACAGTAACGATTTTTTTTGGGCCTTTTTCCCATTCAGCAGGAATAGTATTCAGAAACTGGTAATGACTTGAAATTGCTCAGTGTCATCTTGTAAAATATTCAAATCATTGAGTAGTAGAGTAATTCTCAAGTAGTACTCGTGTAAACGACTCTCCTTTCTGTATGTAAACTTATCAATTCATGTACAAGCTTACAACACTTTCGTTCTTGCTTCGTACCAACGACGTTCCTTGCATGAGCAGTTTGATTGTTCTCCAATTTACAAGTTGTAGTTTTAAGTATAAAGATGTAACATGTAGTTTGAAGTTTAGGTTTATATGTTTAGCATAGGATTCGGCTAAAGTAATGCATAAGGGTGCATTTTTATAAAACTTTGGGTATTGGGTATAAAAATGGGTATTTGTTGAAGCGTAGAAGAGTTTTGGTGGTTCCGGGTATGCCTAAACGTATTTTATCGCGAAACGTAAACGTTTTACGTAACCAATAAAAATAAAATGAACAAAGTTAATAATTATCCTCAAAATAATTATTTAACACTTGCTTAATGTAAACATTTAATTGTTTGATGCCCGTTTACATTGAACGATTATTTTTAGCTTACGCGATCTAACTTAACGATTACGATTTAAAAGCAAACGCGTACAATACTAAAAAATACATAGTGAATTTATTGACGTCATAAATAACCCTAAAACACGGGGTGTTATATTTATGGCATAGGAGGCTTGGTCATGTAAACTTTAAAACTATGAACAAACTTGTGAGGGGAAACCTTGTTAGAGGTTTGCCTTCAAAGCTTTTTGAAAATGACCATACATGTGTTACTTGTCAGAAGGGAAAGCAGCACAAAGCCTCCTGTAAGACCAAGCTTGTGAGCTCCATCAGCCAGCCTTTATAAATGTTGCATATGGATTTATTTGGTCCAACATTGATAATGTTGAACTTGAATACTTCATGACTTTAAAGAAGACGTTGAGTATCAAAGTAGCGGAAGTCTTTATCTTGAGCTTTCTTGATTACTTGAATCTTTAAGTCTTGAGTATGAGCATGTGGTTATGAATCTAACTCAGCTAGAATGAGATACCACCACCATTTTATAACCTGAAATTGTAATAAGCACAGTTATGGACGAATATGGCTTTGTCATTCGTCAATATTAGGTAGCGTTAACCTCGGATACCGTAAGGGACATTTACCGTATATATACTGTACCTGGATCACGTAGATTCCCATATTTAGAAGAATCTCCTTGACAGGGTTTCCAGCTCAAAGTGTTGGATCATTTAACACATAAGCATCAGATTCACCGTACTTGCTTGTTCTCATTACCAGAACGTCTCATAGCAGACAGCATGATAAGAGTGAATCGATTAGTTACTATCTTACCGATTGAGTCGTCAATTCATAAACTAAACCGAATCGATATCTAGTTGTCACAAGTTTGATCCATATAGGATCGCACAAGTCACCTACCGCAGTGCTGTTTGACATTGACACTGGAAGAATTTCCATTCATCACTGTGAAATGCTAAAGAGCACCACTCTGAATGTTTAAGCAAGATCTGACGATAATGCGTAGGACTTTGTTACAACTTGTGTTCTTTATTGTGAACAACAAGTGTATTTTGAATTGATTCCTAACGTGCTTTGTAATTTGTTCTTCTTTTGGCTCTTAGACTCATTAGTGCATTTTGGTTTAGTGATCGGAGGTTGGAGTGACTGCCACCTTTTCAATTTCAAATTTCTCAGAGTGAGAATCGATAGATGTTTTGTTTAATCACTATGAGATTAAAACAAGAACCTGTTGAGAGATCTTGAGTGGCTGGGAAAGGGTTGGCTTTGCATCTCACTGGGTCCGTGATGTTCTTGTCTTCAATACCAAATCATCATCTGGTGATAATCCGATTAGAGATGTATTGACCCGGGTTTCTGCCTAAGTGTAAGGAAGGCTTCTTTATTTTCACCCTTTATCTTTACATTTCTTTTTCATTCTTCAACCCCTTCAATGTTTACCAAGATGTCATTACTATCACCATGATGTAATTGTTCCGGTGATAACTCATGCCTTAGTCAACATATTTCCCATATTCTCATTCAACTCCATCTTTCCTAAGGACTTCTATTTCTATCTAATGGAATGTCCTTGGGTAGGCCCCTCCAGTTCTGGTTGGATCATTAGACGTATACCTAACCCTACCACCTTATGACTTCATCGCCTTCGTGAATTAGTGGGTTGTTAGGTAATCGAAACCATAAAACCATTTGAAAATCATTCAAAAGTGTTTGATATAAATCAAAACTTTTGACACTTTAAATGTTTCTTTCCTTTTGAAAATGCTCTCCCTACACATGTGCATCGATATTCGAAATTGTTTCGCACATGTAGATTCGAACATGTAGGAAAGAGTTCGCACTTGCGTCAAAGACGATCGCATTTTAATCCAATTTTATCCCCCACAAAAATAGCATACCATATGATATTTTTGATATCAATGAAATAAAATGGCTATTTAAGAATTTTGAAAGCACATAGGAGAGAATGGTTATTGCATGATTATTATTGAAACTTTTTTTTCTTCGCTCCCCCTCAATTAATGAGGGATGGAGATAGTGTTGAGTACACAATTTTTGAAAGATTTTGAATTTATTAAAAAATTCTTGAGAAAAATTATACTCAGACACTAAATATTTTGGATACATAAAATTTTGACTTTTATGAGATGTATCCAACAACATTAACAGAATTTGGTTTTAAAAGATCCCCCTCAAAAATAGATATCAGTCAAAGGATTTAGTGAGGACGGGAGTGTTAAACACACAATTTTAAAAGATTTTGAAAAATCTTTTTGATAAACTCTTAACAAATTATGTTCAATAATTTGGAAACCATTTTCTTGAGCTATAAGACTTTGAATGTCTTTGAATTGACGTTTTAGTGTCAGCTCAAGTCCGAAAAGTTGTTATCTGCTTGTTGTGAGGATAAATGTACATGAGTGCACACTTTCCTTTATTTAAAGGACGAGTCCTAAGCAAAAATAATTATAAGTCAAAGTTTTGAGCAAACTTGTGAATAGTTTTTGATAAGAATAATCGAAAACAAGAAGATTTCTCTTCTTTTGAAGGTAAAGCGCACTAAAGCGTACACTTTCCTTTTATTTGAAAACCGAGTTGTGCACTGAAGTGTACACAAGTCATTTTGATGAGCAAAATCTTGAAAGATTTTGAAAAAACCTTTTGAAAAATTTTGAATAAATTTTGCTCGAAAAACAAGAAGATTTCTCTTCTTTTGAAGGTAAAGCGCACTGAAGCGTACACTTTCCTTTTATTTGAAAAACCAGGTTGTTATCTAATATTTAATAACAAACCATTGACATGAGCTACAAAACTTTGAATGTTTTGATTAAATAGCTCATGACCGAGAAAATTGCTTTTCCCGTTGTTAGGATAAGTTACCTTTATAGATAAACTTTCCTTTCTTTGAAGTCTGGGTTATGTACTGAATTGCACATAAGCCATTGACTTGAGCTACAAAACTTTGAATGTTTTGTATAATTAGCTCAAGACCAAAAAGATTTCTCTTTTTGTTGTTAAGGATAAATACACTAAAGCGTATATTTTCCTTCTATTTGAAGCACGGGTGTTGACCTGAATTAGCCAACAGCTATTATGATATCAAATTAGATAACAACCTTTGGAACCCATTTAAGCACGGTGCTAACGGGTTTACCAAATTTCGAAAACCATTTAAAGGTTGTGTCAATTCAATGTAAAGAAGTTGAATTCTAACGTGGACTAGAAATCGGTGTTTCATTTTGAAATAATTCTCGAGGAATCAACGAAGATTTAAAAATCCTTTTGTTTTTCCATTTA
>BQNB010169411.1:0-13784 GCA_026074375.1 Tanacetum coccineum | reverse complement strand
AATCATACAAAGAGTATTATGCTATTGCTTCAGGAACGATTCCTCCAAAAACAAAAGGAAGTAAGAAGAAAGCTGATACATATACAATCACTAAGCAGAAGCCTCCCACAGTCCCCAAAGAAGTGAAAGAAAAGAAGTCGGGACAGGGAAAGCAGAAGACTACAGAGTTGGTGACTATCTCTGAGGCGGATTTGACAGAGGCTGAGCAACTCAAAATAATCACAAAAAGAAGCCGTCAAGAAACTCACAGCTCTCATGCCAGTGGTTCTGGTGCAGATGAAGGAGAATTGGTGTTACACTAGGGGTTCCCGATGCACCTGCTTATGACTCAGAGGATGATATCTCTTGGAAATCAAGTGACGATGATCAAGATGATGGGCAAGATCAAGATGATGAAGGTGCAGAGAAACATGACGTTCATGAGACTACTTAGGAAGATGAAGATGATGATAACCATGACGATGATGAGAAGGCTCAAGAAGATGATGATGAACATGATGCTGATGAGAAAGTTCAAGATGATGATGATGAAGAACTGACTGAGTCAGATGATGATGGTGATGATTTTGTCCATCCAAAGCTCACGACTCATGATGATGAAATAATACACATGAAGAGGATACTAAGAAGGATATTCTAGTATTTCTCATCAGATGAGGCGAAGATAATGACTAATGACGTTGAAAGCGAAAGTTGCAAGCGCAAAGATCAGATGAAATTTCTACATGAAAAAGGATCATGTGAATGAGGCAGTCACAAAGATACCAATACCGATATCATTGATGAAAAGAGAGATAAAGCTACGTGACAGATGTTGAAGACACATCAGTTGACCCTAACTCCGGTTAATCGGTGAGCAACAACAAAGTTTGTCTGTATCTCTGGATTCCGTCTCAAACATGCTGAATCAAACCAATAACCGGTGTTGATGATAGTTTCTTTCGACAACATACTGAAAGCCACTCTCTCTCATTGATACTTCGTTACCGCCATCATGGAACCATTCTTCACTGCACAGTCCATCGCCCCCCCAACACCGCATCCTAATCTTTTGTGCAAACAGAAGGAAGGAAAAATTGAAACAAAGGGAGTTTATTGGGGGGGGGGGGGGGGGGGGGGGGGGGGGGGGGGGGTAAGATTTTGAAATTAATATTAAGTTTTTTATTTGTTAAAGGGGAGAGGGGTGTGTGGTTTTTTTTTGGGGGGGGGGGGGTGGTTTGGGGGGGGGGGGGGGGGGGGGTTGTTATTATGGATTAATAATTGGTGTATAAGATTAGTTAGTATTAAAGGTAGTATTTTGAGAAGTAGGGGAAGAGAGGTGGAGGGGTGATGTTAGTTTATAGTTCGTATTATTTGAAGTTGGAAATTAATTGATTTTAGGTTAATAGAATAGTTGAAGTAATAGGGGTTATGTGATTAGATTAAAATGCAAGAACATGACGTTGCAGTCAAAGTGAAGTATGACAAGATATTCGAGAGAAGAGTCAATACTGCAAACCAACAATTCCTTGAACTATTGATGACGGAATCTGAAGTAAATCATCAAGGAACAACAGTCAAAAGGAAGTCTCCAAAATATTATCCAAAGTCGAGAAGTTAGTAACCATCACTCGAGTCTGAAGTTCTCGGTGAGAATCATCAAAGATGCCAATACATCTCATGCTGTAGCTGCAAATCTCTTCAAATAGCGAGCTGAAAAAGATCATAATTGACAAGATGGAAGCCAACAACTCTATCAACAGGTCAACATATTCAGAGACATGCTATACAGGCAGTTAGTTGAAAGCGTATGAAGCGACCAAATCTTGTTAGATACATATGGCGATACAGCTCAATTTAAAAGACCTAGAGATAGGCAATGATATGAAGAACCCTCTGCTGGAACAGACCGGGGGTCCAAAAGAAGACGGTCAGGAAAGGAACCCGCTTCTACCAGTGCTCCAAGTAAACTACTACCAAGAACAGCATGGAATGACTACATACAGGATCTCAAACTCACAAGAAATCTGCTAGCCAACATTTGCACCAGTAGGGAAGCTAAGCACTCTACGATATCTTTAAAGGCCTGCAACCAGGAGTTCGAACAACAGGTGTCCCAACAGATGAACAAGCCGTGAATAAGAGTATTCAACATCTACCCTGACTGAGTTTCAAAAACCGACGAGACTACCTTCTCCTGTAACATGCTTGTCATACGTTCTGTTCCGCAGTTCATGAAACATCCAACCTTGGTTAACCATCTGGCACAACAAGACCCTCGAGAGTCGTTCGATGAACTAACCGACTCTACATTTGACTCTCCCTTTGTGCTAAACCGCCTAAATGTTCAAACTCTAACACCTGAACCTGCTAACTCTGTCCAACAATTGAGCTGATGTAAGGCACTTCAAGGAAGTCTGACTGAACTGGAAAATATTTTGTTTGTGAGGAGGTCTACAAAGCACAACCGAGAAATAGACTGGATCAACCCTGAAGGTCGCAATATCCGCATGATCTGCGCCAACCATTAACTACGTAAGTTCCAACATCTCAAGGTCGTCGTGTTATACCATTCTCATCATTTCATCAATAACGACCTGGATATATCTACGTGGTGGAGATGTCTAAGCCGAAAGTACTCACTTCAGTAACGAAGAACTAAGGCATGCAGATTACGACATACTCAAATGGATAGAAGACTTTTAGTTTGCCCCCCCTTTAAAAACCCCTTTCAATGTGGAGTCAAACGATCATCAAATATGACAAATTCGCCCTCTGGGGTATCTCGCATTGGGAAATGACGCGATGACAGTTCTATGCATTTGCAACCTTAAGTGGAATCCAGCTCGGACGTCTATTCAAAAGACGGATAAATGCTGTCACAAAGGTTGAAATTGTCAATGTCATGACAAAAAGCATCATGACTGGATTACATTACGAAGGGAAGATGATGCGTACTCTACAAGTTCAAAGAAGGCGAACTTCCACATACTAAGGATCCAAGACATTGAAGATATGCTCTACCTGTCTTATGCAAGGAAAGTGACTATCTAAGCCGTTGAAGAAACGTATTGCGCTTTAATGTCACATTACTAATGTTTTCACACGAAGAATTGTCTCATCCAGCCGACTTCGAAGATCTTCAACTGGTTGTTGAGAGTTATCAGAAGAAACTGCAACCCACAAAGCCCGACACGTACAGATCCCTCTGAAAAACAAGACGCTCTTATACTTCCATACTCCGATCCAAGAGGATTCATCTACGAAATAAAGACAAGAAGAACCGATTGATGCGCATTGACGAACCTCCACAAGTTCAGCGATGGTAGCTCTAGATGACGTATCGGGACTGTTCATAATGATCGCCTAACGGGAATAAGAATGGATACTATGCCAGAGACCTTTTAGAGCCAACGTGACAAGGAGCAAACGCGAGAGCATGACCGGCGATTTCGACAAGAGGCTAAAGACAAGGAGGATAAATGAGGAGTTTGGGAGAGGATTTGTCGTGAGCGACCATACGGGGGTGATCTACGGCTTCTACAAAGGACCATATGATTTATCCATATGAAGTTTCTCATCTTAAAAGTACTATCCTCGTAAACACACTTATCTTGTGAATATGTACATTATTAGTGTATACTTATTGGTGAATTATAAGATGTGCTCGAGTACAAATTTTTCAAGAATTTATCAGAAAATTAAAAATTTTCAAATAATTGTACTCGGCATCATCTTATAAACCCTCAAAAATTGAGGGGGAGCAATAAATGTCCACTTCTGCTATCATGTCCTCATTTTGTTCCCGAACGGTTAATCAATTGATAATCCAAAATATCCACTGGTTTTTAACAATTTTGGATAAGGGGAAGAAAATGTATTAACCCGACTTAGAATAAATATTAACATAAATGATCAAATAATATAGACTCAGTTCACTCCATACCTAGCATTGTACCTACGATAATGATGCACATGTTAAGGGGGAGCTTTAAGTGATGATAAAAACTCCAAGTGTAAATGTTTTTGATATTTATATCAAACAACTTAGATTGAAATTATTTCAATGTTTTTGTGAAGGATTGTGGATGAAATACCCAAAAGACTTGACCATGGGTAACTTAAATTCTTGAAGTTATAAGGCGGTTAGGCTTAGGTTTTCATATCCCATATTCCATCCAGAACGGCAGGTATCTACCCAGGGATATCCACTAGTAGCTGTGACGTCCTTAGGTATGATTAAAAATATAAAAAGTGAGAAAAGGGAATAATGCCGACTGAGACGGAGCTAACACTGGAACAAACCCAACAAGGTGTTAGTCATGAAGTCTCGGTATGCATTGAAGGGGTTGAAGAATGAAAAAGAAAAGTAAGGATAAAGGGTGAAAATAAAGAAGCCCTCCATACACTTTTTTACCCACTTAGGCAAAACCGGTCAATACAGATGCTGTCAGAAACACCCAGTGTTGTCCGACATTGAAGAGCAGTCATGGACCAAGTGACGCTTATGCACAGACCCCTCCCAGACTACTCAAAATCAGAAAACTTTGTTTCAAAACCACTGAGATACACTCATTTCCTATTGACATTCTCACTCCGAGTTAGTCTGATATTAAAAGGGCACCCAGCTCTAGCCTCCGGTCACAAAATCAAAGTGCACTCATAGAGTCTAAGCCAAAGAATCATCCATAAATCTCATTAGACACTTGGCCAAATTCTTCTGCTAAATCACACAATGTAATTACAAAGTACATGTTTAAGAGTCCTTCGCATAATCCTTGTATTTTTCCAGAAACGATCAGAGGTGAATTCATTCACAATGAAGATGGAAATCCTGCTTGAGACAATATCAAACAAGATTATGGTAGGTGACTTGTGCGATCTTTATGAATCAAACTTGTGACAACAGAAAAGAAACGATGTGCGATTTCTATAAGAATCAACAACTATGTTCCAGGAAATGAATCAAGGTTGTTAATGAATTTTTGAAATGATAAACACTCTCGGTGTGTCGCAAAAACAATTTTGTAAGTGATACCCCACCATGATTTTTCAAATCAATTTTTCTATATCAATCAGTAGAAAGTAACTCACTGTTCAACTCTTATACGGTTGTCTGCTTTGATACCTCGATAATGAGAACATGCTGAGTACGATGAATCTAATACTTATGTGTTAGAAAGATTCAATACTACAGCTGGAAATCCTGTCAAGAAGATTCTTCTCAAATTGAATCTATCTGATCACAGGTCAATCCTCATGGATTCGAAGGTTACTCCAACCAAACCTGGGCGAATGACAAAGCCATATTCGTCCCCCTGCTTTATTGCTAACTGTTTTATGCAGGCTATGTAAAATGGTGGTGGAGGTTCCTGATTCCAGCTGGCTCACAAGATCCATAACCACATGCTCATACCCGACCGACAAACATAAAGTCATCATGAAAGCTCAAGTACATGTTTCAAGACTTCCGCTACTCTGATACCACACATCTTTCTAGAAGTGTCAAAGTGTTAAAGTTAAAGAATTTCAAGAAAGATGCAACATTAAAGCTTTTCAAGAATGGTATGAGCATGTCGGTCCAGAAGTCGCAAGTCCACAAGATGGCAAAGTTATAAGATGGCGTAGAGATTGTGCTTGGTTGATGATCTCAAGAGGCTCAAGATCACTATGTCAAATACAAGTTCAAGGAACAAGCTCAATCCAAGAAGTCAATGATCACTACAACATATTCACAAGAGAAAGACAAGAATACGAGCTAAAGACTAAGGATAAAGCATAGTATGCTAGGTTTAAAGTTTGTAAATTGGAGTGACCTCCCTTAGGGGGAGATTGTTGGAAACACGAAAAGTGTCGGTCACTTCCAAAGTTGTAACAAGTCTTAGCTCGTAGTTAGTATAAGGATTAGATTAGTAATCTAGTCCGGCCCAAGGCCCATGGGTGGCCCAACTCCAGCCCATGGCCGGCCATGGTAGTATTTATACACCCTCTCCTAGTCTTGGAGAGGGTTGGTTGTTCCATTTGTTTTCACACATTCCATAATACATTCATCCATTCCATCCAAGTTTCTCTCTAACAATCCAACCCACATCTCACTTATTGTTCTTGGTTGATTCATTAGATTACTAGTATTCTACAAAATGCCTTCCGCTTCTAAACAAACCGATGAAACTCTCTTTGAACGACAAACCACCTTGCTCAACCAAACGCAACAAATGCATAAGGAAATGCACGGAGGATTCAAGTCATTTGGAAAGGCATTAAAATGAGTGTTTAGCAAGAAGAAGAAGTGAAGACATATGAGTGAAGTGAGCTAGATGTCTAAATGTAGTTTAAGACAACTTTTAACTTGATTATGTGTATGTTCTTAACAACTTGTGTGGTGATTATCCGATGTATTTGGAAAGACTTATGTGTTGGTTATCTTTAGGTACTTGTTTGCCATGATGGTTTAAACCTTTAGTTGTTTTAGTTATGCTACTTTGGTTTCATGACTTAATATGTTTATTACATGCTATATGATTAAATGTGCTCATACAACTCAATAGGGCTTGCTGCAAATAACCACCAAAACAGAAATACTCTCACAAAAATTCTGAGAAAAATTGTTTTTCTGTGAAAAATGGAAGCCAACAGAGGGCGGCCCCCTTAATTCATAACGGGCGGCCCCCTTATCTTTAAGGGGACCGCCCCCTAATTAAGGGGACCGCCCTAGTGAATCACGGGTAAAACAATATTTTTCCTGCTTTTTGACCCTCTTTTACCTAGTCTCAGCTATCTTTGCCCAGAATGCTCGAACACAATTTGGAACAACCTAAACTAGTTCAAATTCATTCCTTTTTCAATCCATTCTCTTCCCATAAATCCCTTCCAAATGATCATCACCAACACATCATCCACCAAATCATACACTAACCACTATCAATATCCATGGCATCCACTAGAGCTTCCATCTCCAAAGCCTCCAAGAGACCAGAAATTAACATCATTCCACCAAAACAATTGTTTGTGGATTTAACCCATGATGACACAAAAACTCCATCACCCACACTTCAACTATCATCACCTAGTGCTCCTAATGCACCCTCTAAAACACCATCAACCAAAGATACTTCCTCATCCTCAATTGACTACATACCCAAATCACCAACCTCATCAACATCACTTTCACCCAATGGTTACTTAAACCCACCAACATCTCCACCTCCAAGAGTTTCTCCACCACCTCCAACTCAAGAAAATGCATCAATGGACATCACTCTCACCCTTTCACCAATTACCCCACTTGATGTCCAATTTGATACTCCATCACCAATTCCGAAATATTAAATCCATGATTAGATTCTTTTAATCATTTTCACCACTTATTGTTGGTCATCCCATTCCTTGGAACCTTCTGAGCACATGGAATACATCTTGTGTTGCATTTTACAATCGTACTCTCAAATATTTGGATTGAGAGATGAACTTCAATATATGTTTTCATATATTGAACACATGCTCTCACAACCACCAACAACCATCATTCCACCACCTCCACCATCTTCACCAAACTAAACATACTCTATGTTTGTCTTCTCAAATAATTGTCCATCCACCATTTTGCAAGCAAGTCCTATGGAGCTTTACTAGTTTTAGGACTCTTTGTAGTTTAAAATTTTCATGTATGTTAGCATGTTATCTATTTTCCTTATGTATGCATGAGTATGGTTCACACACTATTTTACTTCAATGGGATAATTATTGATGGTTGCATTACTAGTATGCCATATTTTTCCCTCTTGCTACATGTTAGAAATATTTGTATTGTTCTAAATCGGTTTTGTAGCCAAGAAACCATAGCTTGATTCCTTGATGCCCTCGAACGAGGGGGAGCACACATCAAGGAGAGAAATTATTCCGTCGACCTAACTAGCAATTCTCGACGATTTCTTTTTGATTCTACAAAAAGGGGGAGAAATGGCATGAAACTCACTAAATACTTGTTTAAAAATAATGTTACATATAATGAGTTTAAATTTTGTATTCATCAAAAAGGGAGAGATTGTTGATAAAAAAAATAATGCCTAAAAACATTATTAATATTTTTCACATCTTTACGTTTTGATAATCACAAAATATAAAAATGTTCAATGTAAAATTAAACGTAAACAAGTAATTAGTAGTAAATTTTCATTTCGATAATTATATCACTTAAAGGTATGAATAAATAAATGCTTAATGCATTTTATGATCAAAGGAAATTTTTATTCAACCTCAAACTTTTATAAAATGTTGTAAACATTTTTATAAACATTACAAAACATTTTCTACAATTAAAAGAAATGTTTTATTCAAAATAAACATTTTGAAATTCAAATTTTCGGACCTAAAACGGCTAGAAAAGTTCTAGAAAATTCCCCCTACACAAAAGACAAACTGGGGAGGCCCTAGCCTAGGGCAGCCCCCTTAAATACACGGGCGGCCCCTTTAACTTTAAAGGGGATCGCCTACCTATTTAAGGGGACCGCCCCTAGGTAAACACTCCCCCAGTTTGTCCTATAAATACTGGACTTTTCCCCACTATTTTCTCACCTTTTGCACTCATTCTTTCTGTTCTAAAACAGCCCACACATCTCACTAAAATCCTTTGATCATTTAATCATAAAGCTTTGTTTCCAAGTGATCCAAGCTCAATTCCTCAAGTGCAAGAGAATAATACTTTCATCATCAAGTGAAGAAGTATTACACCTTAAGTGTGTATTGCAATCTTGTTGCATCCATATCATAAATTTGTAAATCAATTGTATATCTTGTATTTGTATGTAGTAGCTAGATTTTGGCGATCTTTGTAAGTATAGTTAGATCGTGGTGATCTTACCAAGTAGTGTTAGATAGTTGTGATATAAGTAGTGCTGTGAAGTGAAGTCACAAAGTTATGAATAAGTCTTGAAGTTGTGAAGAAGTCGTGAAGTTGTGAAGTCGTGAACAAGTCGTGAAGTTGTGTTGTGATAGATTGGTTCTAGCAAAGATTAGAACTCGACATTTATCTTTGTGTCGTAAATCGGTGTAAGCAAAGTTGTGTACGGGTTTCTCTGCCATAAGGGAGTTTGTTGACATTTTGAAGAAAACTCTCGAGTTTGGTGCTCGGGGAGTGGAGTAGGGCGAAGAGGTGCTTCGTTACCGAACCACTATAAATTCTCGCGTTGTGGTTTGATTGTTCTTACTCTTATCTCTTGTCTTACTTTATCATTTCATATATTTACTTTGTTCATATTGTGCAAGCATTAAATTTACAAAAAGGTCGAATCTAAGTTTTACAAACATACATAAAACTTAAATTTAAAAAGCGGTAAACTATTCAACCTCCCTTCTAGTTTTCCACATATAGTAAATTTTGTGCTAGCAGTACTAACTATTTAGAATATATTCTTCAGTCTTCACCAGCAGTAGAAACTATAACCAGCAGCAGTAACTTCAACAGCACTAAGAAGTCTTTTAATCCCAACAAGGAACTAAGGGAAATGCTACAAGATCTGAGGAAAATAATGATGTTGGTCAAGCATGGGTTGTTAAGTGTTACAATTATTAGGGGAAGGGCATATGGCAAGGCTATGCACTCAGCCAATGAGGCCAAGGAAAAGATGTTGCTGGTTCAGGCACAGGAATCGGGTCAAGTTTTGGATGAGGAGCAGTTTGCGTTTTTAGCAGATCCTGGAGTTACATATGTTCAAGATACTCAGACAATAATCATACACAATGTTGCTTTCCAGACTGATGATTTAGATTCTTACGACTCAGACTGTGATGATATCTCATTAGCAAAAGCAATTCTAATGGCCAATCTCTCAAGTTACGATTCAGACGTCCTCTCTGAGGTAACACAACATGACACTTATTAAAATAATAATATGCTTAATCAAAGTGTGCAAGAGACGCAGTATTTTGAACAATCCCTTATTGATTATGTTCCAGATAATGATATAATAAGTGATAGTAATATCATTTCTTATGAAAAGTATCTGCAAGAAACATAAAATATGATTGTTTAAGATACTAACTCTTCTACGCAAAAAGATGCCATGATAATGTCTGTGTTTAAACAAATTTCTAATCAAGTAACTAATTGTAATAAGATTGATCTGGAAAATAAACGTGTTAATGAATCCTTAACCGCTGAGCGTGAAAGATATAAGGAACGAGTCAAAACTTTTGAACAAAGACTTAATATTGATCTGAACAGTCATGAAAAATTGATTGATTCACAAATGGATGACATGATTCGGAATAGGAATGCATTTAAGCAAGAAATTGACTCACTTAAAAAGATTATTTCTAAACAAATTAAGGAAAAGGAATCGTAATTGCAAACATTTACTATTTTCAAAAAGGAATCCAAAGAAAAAGAAAATAAATGCATGGACAAGGAAATTGATTTAGAAAAGAAAATAAAAGAACTGGATAATATTATTTATAAAGTAGGTCAATCTGCGCAAACGATGAACATGCTAACGAAACCACAAGTTTTTTATGATGACACTTACAAACAAGCTCTTGGTTATCAAAATCCGTTTTATCTTAAGAAAGCTCAGCAGATTAAGCCAACATTGTATGATGGTAGTGTGATATCTAAGAAACATGATGTGATTTATGTGGTTGGTGAAGAAAAGACTTTGATGTTAGAAGAAAAGATTCGATCAAAAATGATTGCAAAACAAAATGACCCAATTTCAAAAGAAAAGAAATTAATATTTCTCCAATTAAATATTCTGAGTTAAATAAATTGGCTGAAGATTTAGGAATTTTTTTGATATAACCTATACAACCTGATAGGAATTGATTGTTTAAGCTCTAGCTTGTTTAGAACTAATCTAGGATTAATAATAACAAAGGCGGAATAAACAAACAAAGATTCATTGTTATTAAACAAGGTTTTACATTCATACATTTACTCCAAGCCCTAATTCTATATGATCAGTATAGAACGGTTACAATCTAACAGGGTTCAAGGAAACCTTGATACCTTGGGGCAACACCAACACACTAGACGTCTACATTGATTTACACACTGATACACACAAGTTTTTTCTGGTGTTCACACTAACTGAAACACAACCTAAAACAATGCTATGGATCTCTATATAATAGAGTCCATAATACTTACAAGGAGAACTAAAAGTATTAGTAAACTAAATCTTCCAAACCATTTATCTTCATATCGTTTGACCAAATCTCTCAAATCATCAGTACTCCTACATCTGTATAAATTCATAAAGTCCTACTTAGATCCTTTTGGTTGTTTCTTTTTGTTTATCATTCTGTTTCACTATTGTATCATTGTTTTGTATCATCAAATCAATATAATTCCCAAGAATCTTCCCCTATTTGATGATTACAAAACGAACATCTTGATCTTCAATATCTTGATTTTCCATGAATGAAACAATTTTCCCCTTAAATCGAAATCTCCATGCCACAATATTTAATAAGTTGCAAATCATATCTCTGTAATCATCTTCCCCTTTTTCTAATAATCCAATAGGGGTCTTGTGAAGATATGCAACTTGGGATCTTTTACAACTGTAGAACCATATACAAACCTACTAATCCAGCCTCTAATGAACTCAAATAACCAACCATTACGTACAATAAGAAAAATGAAATTGTAAGCAGTAGAAACTTAAAACTAGCAGTAGTAAAAATGGACTAGGCGTATAGATGAAACCCTTCCCTTAAGTGGTGCAAACTTGATATAATCCTGATGGTTAAACACTTTGTCAATAAGCTTCCCCTGAAACCAATATGTTAACCATCTCTTAAATCTCAAATTATGTAGGCTTTTTGTAATGATTACTGATGGAGAAAACTCAGTATTACAAACTTGATGCTGAAGTAGAATAACCCAAACTTGTGTCTTATGTCTTATACTATCCACGTGACTCCAAACTCATACATAATACCTCTAAGTATAAGTAGACCTCAATATCTTGACAAAATCCTCATCCAAATGAGACATTGAGTACTACAACGTACCTCCTTTAAGTGATAGCAAATATGCGCATTGAGCACCATAAGAGAAATCACACATTGCAAGATTTTGCAAGTCTTCATCAACACCGTATAAGTACGAACAAGTTATCTTTAAAGTCATCACTAACACTGACTTTTAAGATATGATAAGAACACACACATGTGAAACTTTACTTTAATTTCAAATAAGTGATAAATAATCATCTCTGTAATTAATTATTTCAAATAATCCCAAAAATAATAGCCATATAACGTTTAAGAACATTTAAACCGAAACTGTGTGTCATTCTGTTCTATCTCAATCTATCCGAGAACAAAACTTGTGTGTTGTCCGAGATCTTTGTCTCCAACCAAGAACCAAAATCGTGTTCTGTCTGATATCGGACACAACAAGCAGCAGTAATTCCTTATAGCAGCACAAACACACAAACTCTTTCCAATAGCAGCAAATATGAAAACCTTATCAGTAGTAACTTTATAGTATATTGGATATCATAACACAAGCCTAGGATTAATGCTTGGCCGAATAATCTAGAGAGAGAAAGTGGGAGTTCTAGAGAAAGAAAATCACTTAGTTTATCTAGAGAGAGAAAGTGGGAGTTCTAGAGAGAGAAAATCACTTGTAATAAAATGAACATCCAACCCCTTCCCATGGCTGGAAAGGGGTATTTATACAAGAGTTTGGTGCCTATACATGGGCCATGGAGTGGGCTAACAAATGGGTAAAGACCCGGCCCAACACCATAAGTCGTACGGTAACTAAACGATTAAAACTAAGACTACGAGCTAACCTATGCTAGATATAACACGGGGTGACTGAGTCTTTTACATGGATTTTCATAATCCTAACAATCTCCCCCTAAGGGAGGTCACCCCAGAAAATACAAATTGAATCCTAGCATTATATTTGAATTAATCTTTGATTCTGGCTCGTAGTCTTTTGATTCTTCAACATTTATCGTTGTACATCAACTATTGACCTTTGAGCTTTGTTCCTTGGAATTGAGTGATCTTTGAGCTTTCTTTGAGATCACCATCCACTTTAAATCTCTTAATTATCCTTGTTATGGAATATTGCCTTTATGTGATGTTGTGACTTTCGGACCCGCATACTCACACTCTTCTGGATCATGATAGTACTTATCAGAGTTGCGGAAGCTGTGTTGTCTGTCTTTCAGTTGTTGATGTGCAGTTTATATACATTATAAAATATACTATAAAATAATATTCCAAAAGAGCAATTAAGAAAATTCCCTTAGGAAAATTCACTCTCAAAAATATATAATATAATATATAATACGTATATTAAACCGGGCAAGTATGATTACCCAGGTCATTTCCCCAACGACTAGTAAAATTGAAACCACGTTTTAGTTCGGATTATGATTTGAATGAAGCAAAGATATTTTTTTATATTCTATAACTACTAAATAAAAAGCAACAATTTTAAAATTTAATCAAAAACACGAATTGGGATGCTAAAACTATGGCCAAAAATCTAAATTCTACAAAATTAAACCTAATTAAAATTTTTCTTCTTAAATGTATTCTAATTGACTTAAAACAAAGTTTATAAAAAACTAGAGTGAAAACGAAGTTAAAACGAGGGTTAAAAATTGAAAACCGAGAACGTGAACGAAACTCGTTCTTTAAAAAGTAATTTTTTGCAAAATAGACCCTATGAAAGTGAAACTAATTTTCCTACAAACTTTATATAAAAAGAAAATTTTATAAAAAAGATTTTTATTTTTCTGATTATTTTTCTATTTTTTATGATTTTTTAAAGTTTTAAAAGA
>BQNB010169410.1:0-13784 GCA_026074375.1 Tanacetum coccineum | reverse complement strand
GATTAGTAGGGATTGAAACAATGGCCCCTTGAGATGCAGTGGGGTAGCAACCCAATCCTAGATTTGTCGTAACAGTGAATTGTGATATACGACACTTTTCTAAGTGGATTGCCAATGAATTCTTACCATGGCACTTTAGTTGATTGGAGATTGCATTGGGCCACCACGGGATACACGACATTCCTACATATACTCTAAATCAGCTTAATATCATACAAAAAAAAAATTAGTATCTATCTCGACTGTTTGTGCCAACACTCTCATTAAACAACACCATTTATCTTGATATAACAAATTAGAATAGCGTTAATGGTGTAAATAGATATATAATGATAAATAATGTATATGTAACAGATAGAAAGATTAACAATTAGACATTAAAAGCATCATAGATGCAAACTTTAGTTTAAAACCTCCTAACCAATAGGATCCAAAGATGTGTGCTATTTCAAACTAATTTGTAACTATGTCTTCGTCTTAGAGGTACTCTTCTGTGAGGACTGGGTCATTTAGATCGCGCTTCATGTATTCAACTACAACTAAAATTGGAAATTACATACTTGAATTGCATCATATTCCTCACCCCTGTTCTAAATTGTGCTACGGTTGCAACCGCCAACCGACCATATAGAGTTATAGACTGCGCACCATTTTCTACTTGGGTCATTACTAACTGAATACACTCTACAAAGTACCATGCAAAATTATAAGAATATGCAGGATGTGATACCCGGAACGTGAACAAGTAAAATGCCAGTTTCCAGTGTATTTGAAAAGCACCTGATACTCAATGAGAGATCTAACACACTTGGGCTTGGAAGAATCTTCTAGGTACTTCTTTTGGTCAACTGGTTCATCAGCCCTTAAACAGAACAAAATGATACGTTAGTGGATAGCTGATTTCATCGGATAAAGAACTTAATACTTGCAACTATGCAAGTAGAAACCCATTGTAACTTGCTAACGCAAAAGAAATAGAATGCGGCTTGACATGTTTGCCACATCACTACATCAGCCGCCAAGTCGGATCTCGATGTAGTTATAAAAAAATCAAAGGTTACTGTTTATATTGCGTGGTCATTAATCATTATTATCTTTTGCCGGACTCATACACAATAGCCACTCTGCTCTGCCCGAAAAGAGTATGTCGATAATCCCGAACTCATGTCTTTTGTCAACTACTTCACACTTTTACAGTTTAATGCTAGTTTAATTTCAATGGATAACATCTCAATATATTTCTTACTAAAAAACATTATTTCAAAAAATTCTTGACCTATTTTCTAAAATAGTCTATAAAATTATTTAAGAAAATAAAATAAATAAACGTATATGATTCTGTATACATTATTAACAATATAAAATAAAGCTTACATATTTGTATAGGATGCAATTCACGAATCTCGGTTGATGAAATAACCTGCACAAGCACATTCATTTATATAACCCAATTAATCGATTAAACAACAGATTTTATGTATAAAAAGATTGAAAAATAAAGAAGCAAGAAGCATACCCTGTTTGTTAGCTTTAAAGGGAAAATGAGCAAAAGAGAAAAGGTAAAATATTGTTTTTTAAATAGGACTTGTGTGGAAGAACTGTTCAGTGGTGATCCGAATTATTGGGTAGAAATTTACTTTGGGGGTGTTTGGGAATGTGATTGTAAACCATCTTGTGTGCTCGTGTAGTTGTGGCCTAATAAACATACCCATACCCGCATAACCTGAACTCAATTCGTACTTCCGTTCCATAACTATTGTGTATTATTTTATTTTGGATTTTATCAAATTAGAGGAGTTATTTTCAATACTTTTTTTTCTTGGGTACTATGGACCAATTTCAACCTTCCGTCTAAAAGCAATCAAAGGCTATGTTTAAAAAACTTTTTTTAATTAAAAAAACAAAAAATGACGGAGGAGCATTTTGGCCATTTTACCTCACACACCTACTACTCCATCAATCACTCACACTTTCAGGTATGATATTCTTTCTCTTTCTCTCTTCAAAACACACACTACTCACACATTTAAACCGATCAAAAATACACACACTAAAACACACACACATAATCGTACGACACATCAAAAATAGAAGATAATGACGGTGATGTTGTTGTTGACGATCAGATCTTAATGAATAAGCCTACACGTGAAGGTTCGAGTGAAAAATCGCTCAAAATGATGATTAAAATCATCGATTCAGGTATAAAACACTTCATCTACATATTTTACTATTATTTACGCATAAATAATGAAGTATAGTGTTTATAGAGTTTGTGATGAACATATTGTGATTTTTGTTATAGTTATTATGTTTATAGAGTTTATAATAAAAATATTTTGATATTTGATGATGGTATAGTGATCAGTAAGCTTTAGATCGAGTATGTTGATGTTGATGAAGAAAATTTGTGATAAGTAAGCTTTGTCTACGTTAAACATATATAGTATAACGTGTTAGTGAAAAATCACATATGATAAGTTGCCTGGAAAAAATGCAAAAACTTATATACTATATCATATATGATATAAGCTAGGTTTCAAGCGTTTATGGAGATTTTGTTGATATTATTGGTCTGAAAAGTTAGTTGTGTGTATAATATCATATATGATAATCTGCTTGGAATTTAACTTCTTTAACATAATAATATATCATATATGATAAGTGCTTGAAAGTTGAATCCAATTTTCTTATTTGTGTAGAAAAGGCTGTTTTTAAGGCATCTTGAACACCACAAGCATCCAAAGGCCCAAGAAGTTCAATGAAGAAGCTCATGAATTTTCATTTCAAATTCAAAATGTATTCTTTGTTTTTTTTCTTGTAAAATCTGTATGGAGTTTTGACGTTTACGGACGATTTTTGTAAACCATTGGAAACTGATACATTGTCTTGCTAAAATGGTTTAACTTTCTTGATACTATGTCATCATGTTTTATATGTTTTATGCTGAAATGAAAATGGTAAAACATTTGCCAATGTGATTTTTGATATTATGTCTATTTTTTAAGTTTTATTGCACAAATTCATAATCACTTGTAAGTAAAAGCATTCGAACAAAAAACATGTTATCATTGTTTAAACATCAAGTATGATGGTTTGATAAATGAGTGATGATCATGCTAAATCATATGTGATTTTTGAGAAAATCACATATGATAGTCTGCTACTAACTTGTAAAATACAAATATCACATGTGATATTTAATAGATCCACATTCATGTAAGATCCAAATCAACTAAAATCAAGTAAAAGAGAATTTCTAACACTTGTCCATATAAAAATCAAAAATTAAACAGATTACTTTAAAATATCACATATGATAATTGTACTGAAAAGAAAAATTATGTAAAATCATATATGATTTCCTAGCACATCACATGTCTTCTTCTTCTTGAACCAAATCTTTTTTTTCTTAAACAACTTCTTCTTAAATCACAACTTCTTGTTGAACCACGACTTATTCTTGATCTTCAAACCTTAGCTCCTTTTGTTGTGATCAAAACTTCTACCTGATAAGTTAAAAACCAGCTTATATCAGCTTATATCAGCAACTTAATTCAATCAAACAACAAATTAAATTATTAATGCTTATTAACACTAACAAATGAACTATTCTAGAAAATTTTGTGAAACTTACTTTGCTCACTTGATATAACATATGATATATCAAACAAAATAACCTTAATTATAAACACATTAACCCAAGCTAAAATCATATATGATATATTTCATATCAGCTTAAAAATTGATTATTGCCACTTGATAAGTTAAAACCCAGCTTATATCGGCAACTTAATTCAATCAAACACCAAGTTAACTTATTAATGCTTATTAACACTAACAAATGAAGTATTCTAGAAAATTTTGTGAAACACTACTTTGCTCACTTGATTGAATAGAATCTAAAAACCTGATAATTCATCAAAATAAGCTAATAAGCTAGCTTATAATTATGTATAATAAATCCTGATAATGATAATTCATAAGCTTATTCGCATCAATCATCTAATAAGTTAGCTTATAATTCGACACAATAAAATTCATATAATTCGTCAAATAAGGTGATTTATAAGCTTATAAATTAAGACATCAATCACCTAATATGTTAGCTTATAATTCAGCACAGTAAATTCATATATTCGTTAAATAATCTAATTTATAAGCTTGTAAATTCAAATGATGATGATTCATAAGCTTATTCACATCAATTAAGCTAAAAAATAATAATATAACAACAGATATGATGTTTACCTTGATGTTAATGAACCGAAGAACGAGATGATCGATTGATGATAAGTTGATCGATTGTTGATCGATTGATGATCGATTGATGTGTTGTTTCTGTTGTTGTGTATTTGATCATTCTAGAGAGAGAAAAAGAATGATACGATGGAAAACACACACTATGTGTGTGTGTATTATGAGATGTTTATCAAAAAATACATATATATATTGTACAAAAATACCCCTCTAGTGTAAATAGGCAATTTAATCTCATCCATTCGATGAGATGAAGATGGAGGGTGGGGTTGAGTCCCCCGATATCCACAAAATGTTTGGTATCCAAATAAACTTAAATTATCAAATTAATCATTTACTTTTAAAAATAGATAGTTCGAATTTACCATATTACCTTTAGTTAAAGTCATTACTACAAAGAAGTTTTAAATTAATTAGTTAAGGGTATAATTGTCATTTCTATCAAAAATATTAAAGATAAAGTTGTAATTAAGATTATTTTATTAAATTCTTTGTTTTTTTTTCTATGAACAATAATTTTAGGAAGGAGGGGTACATATATAGGTAGAGAAATGCTAGAACCACAAAGAGTTTACAAAAAAATTCTACAAAATGATGTGTCATGCAATAATTAAATTTAAGTTCTTTATCTCTCATCTTTTAATTGGTCAATAGTATACAAATCATCATGTCACATCATTTTGTGGAAATTGTTTTCTAAACTCTTTGTGGTCCTAGCATTCTCATATAGGTTTAGATTTTGTTGGTGCAACATTGACTAGGATCTTCTTTATGTTTTAACGATGACAAATAAACGTTCGCAAAACGTAAAATAACAAACGATAGCCAAAATCCGTAAAATCGGATTTGCAAGTCTGGCGCGTTGGGCACGCGTCAGCGTGTGGCCAGCGCGCCACATGCGGAATCTATTTTACGGATTTTGCTTTGTCGGCTTTCCTCTAACCTGACACATGTGGAAACTTCAATAAAGATATGTATATGATATTTGAGCATTTAGGAACACTCCAAATGAGGTTTAGACTTAGAGAGGACCAAAAACGAATCCTTTCGTTTTTTAACAAAACGCCTACTTAAATCTTTTATCAAACCCCTCTAGGCAAGGCCGAAACTTCTTTCTAAACCTAGTATGATCATATTTTCAACATACCATCAAACGAAAGTATTCATTTGACCTTAATCCAGATTTATGTTGTTCCTAATCACGTAACGGGTTTTACTCCCTTATTGGTCAAACTAAGTCAAATGTCACTTTGTGTAAACGCATCCTTTCCCGTTATGGGATATGCTTTACTTGAGATGCAAATCACTTAGCTTGTTTGCATCATGATGATTAGTGATCACATCCATTGTTGATTATCATGGATTAAAGTCTAAATGACTAATTGAGTTTGTGGTATTTAGAGGTTAATCATGCTTTAAGCTTTCTCACCTCCTTACCTATAAATGTTTTACAAACTCACACATGTATTCCTCACATGTACAAGATGACTTACAAACTCCTACATTTCTCCCTACAACACTTCCATACCATACTTCCTACAACACATTCTTTCTAATTATTTGTTAATCTATTTTCTAACAAATGATTAAACACTCAGTCTACACAATCATACAACACATCCTTCCTAATCATTTATTTACCCTTCTTACCCAACAAATGATTGTACCCTTCACACACTCTAAACACACCTTTCTTAAACCATCCTATAATCACATTTGCCCACTATTTTTCTCTTTTATTGGCAATGTGATTATAAACCCAAATCAATCCTTTGATTTTACCCTAAACATCATCACCTTCATACTTATCATCTTCAAACCTTCTCCAAGCCTAAACTCTTCTTCACACAAACCATCCCCAAATAATACCCACATAGGACAACTCACATTCTCTTACACAATGTACCTTCCTTGTACTTGTTATACTTCTTGTTCCCTTTCATTACCAACATAGGCTCCTCCACATCATATCAAAACATTCTCCACCACATATCCACTATTCACCTTCATCCTCATAAAGCCATTTATATTTCACATATGCACACACTGTATCATCTTAGCCATTGATTACACCACTTCATCAATCCAACTTACCTCACTTTCTTCTCTTCCCTTGGATTGAAACTCAAATGGCAAACGAACACACTTCCCTCTACAAACAAACACAATTTACTCTCTAAACAAACACACTTCTCTATCCACCCTTGATCTAGCCACTTCACCTATCCAACTTACCTCTTCAACCCTCCATTTCAAACAAGATCAAGAGGCTCCTTTCCATCCCATCACCATCACATCATGTCAACTCACATACACCCCATCCTTATCTCTTTCTCTTATCCAACATGTGCCTAATATATTTGATATTCAAATTTTAAATCTTCCCCCCATAACATCCACCATTTTCTCTAAGTTAAGAATATTCTCTTGTACCCTAACTAGCTTCTTAAACCTTGATTGGATCCTAACTAAGCTAGTTACATTTGAGGAATACCTAAAATACCTTTGTCTGATTATTCTTTTCTCTCTTTTCGATATCGGACAAACAAAAGTCTTTTAAATACTTCATAAACGCTTTTATCAAATAGTTATTTAAGATGGTTGACCTTGAGTATAAGAATGATTGAAAGGTCATAGCTCAAAGTACAATTGGGGGTTTAACAAGTGCGTGTATTTAAAACGCCAAAGTCCCGAAGAAAACAATCTCGGGAATCTGTCGCGCTGACGCGTGGGCAGTACGCCAGATGCGAATTGTTTCCCTAAATTTTGGGACTCTTGGCTTATAAATACTCACCCTGATCTTTGTATTCCTCACCTCTTGTAAACATTCTTTTCTCTCTTTTCTTTTCTCTTATCCTCTAAGTCTAACATCTAAGTGTTCCAAACTTCTCATCTCATCATTCTGTTGAAGTGAATACATCTCCGTAAGAGAGCCACACAAGTACCCAAGGTTATAGATAGCGTGAGGCGTGGCATGGCGGCATGGCCAAGCCTCAAGCTTTATCGTGAGGCGTAGCGGCATGGCGTTTTTAAGGCGTGACTTAAGGCGGCAACAAATATTTATAGATTTATATCATATTTCATAATTACATGAATGATAAGCATTAATAAATCCAAGCCCAAATCCAAAATATTAGTAAAATCCCAAATATTAGTAAATCCCCTAAACCCTTCAAAAAAAGGCACCACGCCTTGAGCTATAGCGCGCCTTATCATGCTTTATCACACTTTATTACACGCCACGCCTAGAGACGACGCCTTGGCCTGTTTCGTAACGTGGAGGCCACGCCTCGCGTTATAGCCCCGCTATGGCACCGCTATAACGCGCTTTTTAGAACCCTGCAAGTACCTAATCCATACTTGTGTGTTTTGTTGAGGGTCTTCTTTCTCATACCATGTCTTTAGAATCGAGTCTCTAGGTTATTTTTAGGACTTGGTTCAACTATCTTTCATTCAATCAATCGAGTTGTAAGGGGAGTATTGTATCCGTGGGATCAAGCCTAGATCATTGGGGATCTAGTAGGGGTTTAGTAAGCTTCAAAGGGGAAGTCTTTGTGGTTATAGGTTAAGTCGAATCACGGGTTCTTAGGGGTGGATTTCGAAGGCGGAATACCGTAGGTAGTAACTCTTCTTTGTGAGCGCCGATCTTTGTGCATATCGGTGGAGTTAGATTGTAATACGGTTTGTAGTCCACAATAAGGATTATACTAGAATAATATAGGTGCGTATATTCGCAACTAGATGTACAGAAGGACTAAACCCCCTTTCCGAACCAGTATATATTGTGGTCTCTCTCTCTTTCTATCTACTCTTTGTTCTCATTACAAAGTAGATTCGTGCATGATTCGGTTCTTTCGAGAATTAAAGTTTTGTAAACTTCGAAGAAGTCAAGAAAACCGTATTCACCCCCCTACGGTTCTACAATTGGTATTAAAGCGGTTTACTCAAGTTTTCAAGCTTTAAATCCTTCATGAGAAGTCGCTTCAAGTTGAAAACTTCTTTTTCATAAATTTAAAATCCTAACTCTGGTTTTTGAAAAAGTCGAGTAAAGATCTATGGCTCAAGAGAACCGTAAGTCTTTGGGAAGATATACAAGCCATCATGAACATCACCACAAAGAAGATCCAAAGATCACTCTTGAATACTCCTGGATTGATAGCAATGAGGATGATCATGAAGAGGCAAATGAAGCATGTCTTATGGCCGTTGGATCTCAAAAGGTACATTTAAATCTTTCATGTTCAAGTAAAGCTTTAAGTATAGAAAACCTAGAAAATGATAATTTTGAACTCATAGAGTTAAATGAGGATTTTATAAAAAGGATTAAAGCTTTATTAAAGGAAAAAACGAATCTTACAAGAAGAAACAAATAAACTCAATAAAGCAAATGAACTTGAAGTTAAAAATAAAACAACTAAGGATATCAAAGTCAAAGAGGTGATTGAACCATAACTTACACATGTGGTTGACTTTTAAAAAAATGATATGTCTAAACTTCAAAACAAAACTCTTAATTTTTCAAAATTCAAAAGAAGTAACAATACTTTAGATGACATGTCATTTCAACAAATAGCACCACTTGATAAGAATAACTTGATTAACTATCGCTCTAAGCCTATATTGGAACACCCCCAAAATATGTGGCAGCGAAACAAGTAACCGGGGGCGTTACTTCATAATACAAATGCACAAGACACAAGAGAATGACCTCTATATGAGTCGTTTAAAAGATATCCTCGTTGATATATTTAAAAATAAATAAGTTTTAACAAGTGGTCCCATGAGTTTGCATCACGAGAAAATCATAATTTTTAATACAACGAGGACGGTTTATTTCAAGAGAAAATCCATGAAAATAGTCTTGATGTATGCGGAATCCAATGCACTTCATATATGTCCATACGAGTTATACCTGAGAAATACATGCTTAAAAATGTCAACATAAAGTTGGTGAGTTCATAGGTTTAAGTTTAAAAAATGAGTGGATCGGAAGGTTCGGCAAGGCATGGTTGTTGTATGAATACAACGCCTTAAAATGTAATTAGGGTTGCACTAAGCTCATGACATCGAAGCTACAACACCATTTGCATGTAAATTTATACACGAATAAAAATACCCAAGTAGGTGTTCAACCCAAAATACCTGGAATCCAACATGGTGTACGTCTGTTAGTTTGGTCCTCCGAAACTAGTAATCTCTTAACTTACCCGAACGTGGATGTCACTACCAATAGATCTATTTATAACACTCGCGCTTACAAAATGTAATTAACGGTTCATGATAATCGGGCAACACGGGTTATCGCTACTTAGGCTAATTCGTAATCATTTAAAATGTAAGTGCGATCAGAGTTAAAACGAGCAATGTATCTCACCTCAAAATTTATAAAATAAGTTAAAACGAGGCTATAAACTCACCTTAAATGAAAGTATCGGTTTTGAGAAAAAATCAATCAAAGGGAAATGTCACAAATAGTTCTGAATGCAACCTAATTAAATATGGGTCGATTTAGAATTATGCAAGTGAAATGAAATGATGCAATATATTTTTATAGCATTATATCACCACCTAATAGTTTTCGTTTTAGTTTTATAAGTCAAAATAACGTTTACGTCTAATTCGCCATTTTTATCCGACATCATACACTTTAATATTATTTTTAAGTAACTATTATAATAAATCCTAAATCGCTTACTAAACAATATTTTTTGAAAGTTTACGGCGTGTATAGATAAACGAACTCGAAAACGCTCGAAAACCCCATTTTATAATTCAAACGGCATCCTATTTTTAGGAAAAATACATGCAGGAACTTATTAATATTTTCAGAAAATAGTTCAACTTTGAAAGGGCATATCACATTTGTTATAATGATTCACGGGTCGTCCAAAAGCGAGGTTTCAACAAAAATCATGATCTACAAGTTTTCTTTTTTGAGTTTAACACTCGGACCCGAAACGGGTCAAAAACACAATTTTAGAAACTGGACAGATTTATATAAAAACAGTTTAGCCAAAAAATTACTAAACTTCATTTGGTCATATCTCATTCGTTTTAAGTCCGTTTTTAGCCGATTTTATATCCACACATTCGTATGAAAATGTAATACTATATTTTTAAGGCCTCGACTATCTAGGACCAAATTTACTGTCCGAAAACCTAGGTACAAAATCTGGACAACAACTATATATTTTCTATTTTACCATTTTAATTCACTCATAAATTTTAATACCATACTAACCTAGTCCCTTCCATCAATTTTCACAATCTATCATCACAACAACAAATCCATACTAACCTAGTCTCTTTCACCAATTTATCAAGAGATAACATAAAATTAAGAACATAAACAAAATACACAACTTTACTAGTTTGAGTTTATAATTAATCATTTCAACAACAAAGTAATTATTTCAATAATTAATTTATAAAGTGACAAAAATAAGTAATTTATGTCTATGTTCATATTTTTATTGTTCATTTTATAAGTTCTTTACAAGTTTACATATATATGGTTTACTTGTTTCTTTTAGAAAGACTTTAAACATACAAACTAGTGGTGATATAATTTTAATAAATGAGATGCTATGAAAATATATGTAATGAAATTATGTGTAAATTGTGCACCTTAGTATGATGAGAAGATGAGATTAACTTGTATCAAACCCTAAATATTGTTTGATTTTTAACTAAAACCTTTAGTTCTTTCTTGAAAATACTTGTAAATAATCAAAACAATTTTCTTTTTGTTCTTCCTTACTTGGCCGAAAATATTAGAGAGAAATAGAGAGTTTGTATGAGTTTTTGCTAGTGTAAATGAAAGCTAGTTAAGTGTCTCCTATTTATAAGAACAAAGATGGCAAGTTGAATGGTAAACTCTTGAATCACATGCCTGTGTATGATCTATTTAGGCAAGACTTGTTTTAGGGCTTTGGTATGTATATGGGGCGGCTAAAGGAGGAATAAGAAGGGGTGGGGGTTGATGCAAATAGTGACTTATACTATGCACATGTGATCTTGGGTTTAAATGTGTATGTTTGTGTTTATAAATGATAAAACACATTTGGTATATTACCTCTTGTGTTAGCCGAATATTATGGAGCTAGGGGGAGTTTATGTAGTTTTTGATAGTATAGGGTGTAGTTATGTGTGTATATAAATGTGATGAAGTGTTGGTTAATTTTTATATATGCATGCATGCAAAACCATGCAAGTTTATTTAGTTTACGTAAAAATAATAAAATAAAATGGGTAGACTTATAAATTATATTCGTAAAAGTCATATGACACATATTTGACGTAAACTTATATTTGTTTAATGTCGGTTTACGTTTAAAGTTGTTTTTCAGTTTACGCAATTTAATTTAACGATTTCATATAAAAATAACAAGTAAGGTTTCAAAGTAAATAGTTTTGAGTTTATTGACATAAAATGACTTGAAAATGTGAGTTGTCACAGTCTTCTCGTGTTAAAAGAATTTCGTCCCGAAATCCAGTTTTAGTTGTCCGCCGGGATGGTGTTGACGAAGAGGTGCGGATACTCGCTGCGGAATATTTCTTTTAATCCTCCAAAATGTGGTAATTGACTTCGTTTCCTCAATACAGAGGGTTCCACTGGGACAAGTATTAAATTCCTTGTCTATACCACGAAGATTTTCATTCTCGACATTCTCCTCCATAATCACTTTAACGTGAGCATTCAAGATATGTGACGGTAGATTAAAATTTGTCGCCATAACCAAAGCTTGAACTCTTAGTGGCTTTATCCGTTCCTTTCGGCTTAAAAAATTAGCCACAACATTTGTCCTTCCAGTGTGATAACGAATCTATACCTATGATGGTGTCACAAATACTAGGTTCTACGACATTAAGTCGATGTTGACAAGTAGTTTTGCGAATTCCTTTATTGCGACTATACTCGTTGGTTGATTGTCCTAGGGTGACTAGTAGTGCAGCTTGACTTTTCGGCTTAGGATTTGGTGTAAGGTGATGTCGTCTCTATGCAGTAATGTGGTATAAAGGTCTACTTAATTACTATATTTATTAATACGAATACCCGCAACATGCACATCTTATGAACACGCACACAAATGTTTTTACTTTTCGAGGATATAAGTAGAAAATTTGATTTTTGACACAATTTTAAGGTGATTACTCCCAGCATAGCATGGTCCTTCCTGAATTAGACATAGGTGATCAGGCTATGTATAATTAAGGACTAACGATAAAATGATTATTTTTGTCAAACTAGTGTTATGTATAAGGTAGTATCAAAATAATTCTTATAATGTAACAAAATAGTTTTTAAGGTGAAAGCAATGTAGCTTATAGGATGACAACAATATAGTTTGTGAAATGACAGTAAGATAGTTTATAAGGCGTTAGCAAAATAGTTTCTACGGTGATAGTAAAATAGTTTATTTAATGGTAATAAAATAGTTCATAAGGTAATAGCAAAATAATTTATAAAATGATAGTTAGACGGTTTTTAAGATGATAGCAAAATGGTTTATAAGATGACAGAAAGATAGTTTATAAGATGGTAGCAATTTAGTTTATAAAAATAATAGCGACATAGTTTATAAGTAATAGCAAAATTGTTTATAAGGTGATAGTAGAATAGTTTATAAAATGATAATAAAATAGTTTATAAAATGATAGTAAAATAGTTTATAAAATGATAGTAAAATGGTTTTATAGAGTGATTGTGAAAATGTTTATGAGGCTATAATAGTCTAAGGAGTGGCTTGCATAAATAAATAAAGGATCAAAGTATAATTGACGAAATTTTCACAACATATAAATTTGGTAGAAAATTTAAATCTTCCACATACACAACAAAATTTAAAGAAAGTACAAATGCGAATCCCTTAGGAAATAGAATCTAAGAAAAGTTCCAACTTAGGTTTCATTAGGTAAGGCGGAGGTCTCTCTCTAAGCATTAACGTTATATGGCATGACGCTAGAGTCTTCGCGGGCTTTTCCTTTCCCATGCTTGTTCACCTGGTTCTGACTCTTCCATTTTGGGCAACTACTCTTGTAATGTCCTAGTATTCCACACTCATAACAGGTAGCTTTAGTCTTCTGTTTTTCCATTAGAGGTTTCTGTGTGGTTGCAAAGGCGGAAACCTTACAATCTATAGTCAAGTGACCTACTCTCTTGCAACTGCTGCACTGCACTATGCATGGTCCAGTGTGGTGTAGTTTACACCTGTTGCAGTGGGGGTGGATTTCCAGCATATACCTTCTTGTTGCTTGGCAGCGTGTACCTCAATCAACTTATGTCCTTTATTTTGTTGTTGGCTAGAACTTCCATCGTGGTCACCTTCCCATTTCCTCTTGTTGCTAGCATCTTTTGTCACCTTGTCTTCCTGGCGTTCAACCTGATTCCTTGAGTCACGAGTCACACGAGTCTTTGTCTTGTAGATTAGCACTAACAACTCGCTGAGCTATAATTTGCTCAATCTATGTGAAGCTCAATCCTTGATTTGTAGTTGTAATTGTTCTAAAAAATCACATGAAAT
>BQNB010169408.1:0-13784 GCA_026074375.1 Tanacetum coccineum | reverse complement strand
TAATTAGCTCGCGTGGGTTAAAGTGTCTTGAATTGATTGTAGTCACCAACCAAACCGTTAGAATTAGGATTAGGATTAGACTAACATAGGTTTAGAATAAAGTAGAATTAACATAGATTAGATAACCAAGATATTAATTAAATTGATAGATTTAACCTTGCTTCAAGTGTTTGACACCCTACTTACCACGAAACTACTACCGATCGGGTACACTACCCGTTAAAGTGTTGTTTTTGGTTTAGTCGGCAAAATATAAATTTAAAACTTGAATCTCTTAAATATACCATACAACGATAGCACATCAACAATATATACATATTTCATAGTAATTAGAGTGAGAATTCCTTATCTGCTGTTGATCCTTCACCATTCTTTCCAAATCTTGTTTTCTTTATCTCTTGATTAAAGATCCTCTCAGATCTTCCCATGTTCTTGTGATAAATCCTAGATGGGATAGCATCACTTGTATCAGCCTCTTTCCATTTCCTTCCTTGCTTCTTCATCGTTGGTGGTTCTGCTGATGCACTTGGCTCAATTGTTTTTCCCTTTGGAGTAGTTTGTACTCATGTTCCATAGAAGTCCTTATTTCAACCTCATTCATTTGATGTAAAGTGTTAATCAATTAGGCAAACATATATAGCACATAGTAAGAACACTAAAATAGATTAGACAAGTATGCACACCTGTTCATCCACTAGCCTTTTGATTCCACCATTTCTACCTCTAGCACTTCTGCATTGACCCCTACAACCTCTTCCTTGACCTATAACACCTCTACCTTGACCACCATTACCTCTGCCTGCACCACCATCCTCTTTGCCAACACTTGCTTGACCTCTGCCACCATTTGGCTCACCTCCGCCACCACTTGGCTCACCTCTACCACCCACTCTGCCTCCCTAGAAACCTTTACCACCACTTATGTTTGATGCATAACTAGTATTGTTTGGTTCTCTTCTTCTACCATGTTGCTTCTTCATCTTTAGTGGTTTTGGTGCATGTTCTTTATCACAGTTTCTTTTGTTATGACCTTTATCATAAGAGTTACTACAAGTCATTTGTCTCTCTACCTTACTAACTTATGAATTGCTTTCAGACTGTACCTTGACTCTATTATTTCTTGGTATGCCTGGCATCCTTCTGATGATGGCTAGCAATAGTGGTGGATTGTCTTGTTTTATGCACATGTTATTACAATAAATTGGCTTTATACTTAACTTGTAAGCCTTAAACCACTTCTCTTGGTTGTACCAGTGATCAACTCCTTCATCAGGTTCCTTATTCAAAAACATGTATCGTGCCACAGAATAGACATAAGGAATACCTGATAGTTCCCACATCCTACACATACACTTTCTCAGTTGAATATTAACTCCAAAACTTTCATCACCTCTCCTAAATTATATTTCTTGAAAACCACTTGGAATCACTATCTAAAGCCTGTGTATATAACAGTTATGTTAGTATGCATAAAGTTAAAAGATTGCTAAATGTAAGTAATATAAAAATTCATTTAGTGGTACCCTTGTTCTTCTTTCGGTGCTTCTAATCTCTTTCTGATAGATGGGTGATTCTATCTTCCAAGTCCATAGCCATTGCATTCATATGTACCAATCTTTGCATGATATACAATATTATGTCTTCTATCATAGTGATGATTGGCTTTGCTCTTTAAACAAGCATAGCTCTGTTGAAGCTTTCTGCTATTCTATTTTCAAAGGAAGGACACTTTGATATCACTTGTGATATTTCAGAAACAAACAAGTATGCTTTTTAACCTTTAATATCACCTGTGATATTTCATTGCTTTATATAATTTTTTATATATATCATCACCTATGTTGTTTCTAATATTTTTATATTTTTCATATACAAGATGGTTTTTGTGCCTTTCACCGCAATAGACAAGCACACAAAGTGTTTTACTGTCAGTTCAGGGTTGCTTAAGAATAAAACATTGCTCAACAATTTTGTGTTCTTTTTAAGAATTTTCTTTACATGGTAATAAATGTTATCTATCCACTCTGTGGATATTTACCCTTAGTAGGAATAAGGAAGGTTAAGTATCTTTAGGTGAATTCTTATGTTTTAAAAAGCAAAATGCTATATTATGCAAACACTGTTTGATTTTGAGAATATGTCAAATTTTTATTTTTTATTCGTTTAGCTTTGATGCTTCCTTTTTATTCATTTTGGTATATGTAAGTGTCATTATTTATTTCTTGTGAGATTAATATTGTATCGGAAAATGAAGAATATTTCAATTGTCGTTTTTAGTCACTTAAAAGTAATATCACATCTGTGATAAAGGAGTATTAACGTGACTTTGATTTTGGTATTCCACAATTGCGTAAGGAGCATACATCAAGAGGGAGTATAGGCATCGTCGGTTTCTTTCTCTCTACAATTCGATGATCATCCTTTTTGAGTTGACAAAAAGGGGGAGAAATGGATCAAAACTCATTAATAATTTAAAAACTTTATTTTTACATAAAATGGGTTTATATTTTGTCATCATCAAAAAGGGAGAGATTGTTAATACAAATAATGTCTAAAAATATTATTTATATTTTTTGACTTCTCGATGTTTTGAAGATAACAAAATGTAAAAACGTTTACGATAAAAATAAACTTTTACAAATTATTAATCGTAAATTTCCATTTCAAATTTAATCACTTAAGGTATGTATAAATAAATCATTAAACATTATTAGTGATCAAGAAAGTAATTTTTCTTAACCATCACATTTTTACAAAAATAAATATATACAAAATACTTTTTAATTAAAATAAATATTTTATTAAAACATAAAAATTCAAATATGGTTTTCCCCTCAAAATAGAAGCTTCCATACCAGATAAAACCTTCCCCACTAAAAGACAAATAGGGGATCGTCAGTCTACGGCGGCCCCCAGATATATCTAGGATCGCTAACAGTTACCGTTAGGTTTTCTTGCCTATAAATACTGCACTATTTCCAGCTGAAAACAGGCCTTTTGCACGAATTTTTCAGTCTTCTTTCTCTCTTTAAAAACTTTCTTTTCTCACTAAATCTCTTGATCACTAAAATTGTTTGATCTTGTTTCAAGTGATCCAATCTCTTCTTCTCATCTCTCCTCTCATCTCTATCAAGTGCAAGAGAAGAACATTCGTATTCTCCAAGAAACGAATTGTTGTAGTCTAGTGATTTCTTCTTCTTTCTTCTAAGAACCAAATCTCTATCTTGATTATCTTGTGTGGTTGTGTAAGTCAGATAGTATATAAATCCGATAGTGTAGATCTTGTGATTATGTATTACTTGTGAAGTGGTAGATCAACATTTAGCTCAGTGTCGAAAAACAACGTAAACGACGTGTAAACGGTTTTCTCCGTCTAAAAGGAGCTTGTTGACATAGTGAAATCTCGAGTAGGATACTCGGGGAGTGGAGTAGGGCGAAGAGGAGCTTCGTAGCCAAACCACTATAAATCTTGGTGTCTTGGTTTGATTGTTCCTTCCCTCATCTCTTTATATTGTTGTGATTTTTATTTATTGTTTGATTAGTTGTAGCTAGTAGATACGTACATTGTTGGTTCATATTGTTGGTTGGTTGAACATATACTCAGATCTAACAATTTTTTGAAGTAAAAATTTAAAACAAGAATTAGTCGGTACACTATTCAACCCCCCTTCTAGTTTCCGCAATTGGTATCAGAAGCCAAGGTCACTCAAGATTTTTAAAATATACTATATTTTAAAGCTTGGATCGATCTATGGATTCTGACAAATATCTAGAAGGGTAATCCATGCAAAGACCACCACTTTTTAAAAGTGATAGTTTTATTTACTGGAAAAATAGATTCGAGACATATGTTAAATCAAAAGATCTTGATCTTTGGCATGTTATTACCAACGGTGATTTTTAACCTATTCAACAAAATACGGAAACCAAATTAGATGAGGTTATCCCTTTTGAAAAACAAAGTGAGGATCATAAAAAGAGGATTGCGAAAAATAACGAAGCCAAAATGGTTATTTATAATGCTTTACCAAGAAAAGAATATGAAAGAATTTTCATGTGTAATACGACAAAAGAAATTTTGAAAACCTTGTTAATCACCCATCAAGGTAATAACCAAGTCAAAGATAACAAGATCGACATTTTGGTACAACAATATGAACAATTTCATTTTTGAAGACGAATCTATAGATAGTGCTTTTGCTAGATTTAATACTATTATTACTAGTCTAAAAGCTCTTGATGAAGGTTATTCTAGCAAGAATTATGTTAGGAAGTTTCTTAGGGCTCTACATCCTAAATGGAGAGCAAAGGTCACGGCGATTGAAGAGTCGAAAGACTTAACATCACTGTCACTTGATGAACTCATCAGAAATCTTAAAGTTCATGAGATGATCGTCAAGAAAGATTATGAAATAGTCAAAGCTAGGGGAGAAAGAAAATCTCTTGCTTTAAAGGCTAAGAAAGAATCTAGTGATGAGGAGTGTTTGACTTTCAAAAGTAAAGACGAAGAATATGTCATGGCAGTTAGAGACTTCAAGAAGTTCTTCAAGAGAAGAGGTAGATTCGTGAGACAACCTCAAAACAACAAAAATACGTTCTAAAGAAGCCGAGATGACAAGAACGATAAAAGTGATAGAAAATATTTTAGATGTGGTGATCCAAATCATCTTATTGGAGAATGTCCAAAACCACCGAACGACAAGAACCAAAGAGCTTTCGTCGGAGGTTCTTGGAGTGATAGCAGTGAAGAAGATGATGAGAATTCCAAAGACGAGATGTGTCTCGTAGCTCAAGCATCAAATGAGGTATGTTCCGATTCCTCTTAATCTAGTGATGAGAAATCATCAATAGATGATTTAGCTCTAGATAATGAATATGACAAACTATGCAAAATGAGTCTAAAAATAATCACAAAGAACAAAATATTAAAAGCCTTTAGAAATAGCTTAGAAAATGAGCTTAGTAAACTATAAGAAAAATTATCCATATTCGAGAAAAACAAGGGAGTTGATCTCGAATGTACAAAATGTCAATTGCTTAGAATTAAAAATGAAAAACTTAAAGAGGAAACTATTAAACTAATGAAATTTGAAAAGAGTACACATTGCTTAAATGAAATGTTAAGTAATCAAAAATCCTCCGGAGATAAACTAGGTTTGGGATTCAATTCACTTGAAGCATCAACTAGTGGAACTAAGGAAATAAAATTTGTGAAATCTCAAAAAGAAACGTCCCTTGGTGGAGGTCCCTTAAATAAGGGCGGCCCCATATAGCAGAGGCGGCCCCCAAAGCAATTATAGGACCGTTGGTCTGTTCACCAGGTTCTGAGAAATCTGTTTCTTTTCAAAAGTTCATTTTAAATCTTAGACCAAAACATATAATGGTAAACAAAGTTAAAGTTCCAGTTGCTAGTGATAATGAAGTTAATCGGTTTTACAAGCCATCGTTAAAACCCGGAGTTGGATTTTCAAAGCCAAACTTTAGATCAAAAACTCCACCACCTATAAGAGTCAATAATAATTATCTTTTTCCTAAGACACCTCAACCAAAAAGGAACGTTGGTCGACAAAACCAACCTCATGGTTTTCCCGTAATTTGGAACAATTTCCAACATCAAAGTTACATGCCATGGGAAATGTGTTCTCCCTTTCCACATCCTAACCAGTTGCATCAAATGCAAGGGATGTTTAGCACTAACAACTTTGTACCCATGAGATATTAGGGACCAAATGTTTAAGTTATTATCTTATATAAATAGATATGCCTTAGAGTCGACTTGGAACCCGATGAGTGGATAAAGGATAGCAGATACTCTAAACACACGACGGGTAACCGAAAGCTCTTCTTAAACTACAAGGAATACAACGGAGGTAATTTTATCTTTGGTAGCAATCTTCGCGGTAACATCATTGGCAAATGTACGATTTTGAATGACTCTTAAAATAGATAATGTAGAACATGTAGATAACTTAAGATTTAACTTGCTAAGTGTAGTACAAATATGTGATAATAAGTGTAGAGTAGCTTTCTCTAAACATGATAGTAAAATCACTAAGGATGGTAAGGTTATAGGTAGAGGTATTAGGAAGAAAGGCTTATATGTGATGAAATTAGGAAATAAGCCAAAAGACAAAATTTGTCTTGCAACGATTGATGAAAACTCCACGTTGTGGCATAGGAGATTAGGTCACGCTAATATGCGTCTCATTCAATCGTTAGCATCTAAGGAATTAGTTAGAAACTTACCTAAGCTTAAGTTTGATCAACACTTCTGTGATGCTTGCAAAATTGGAAAACAAGCTCACGCTAGTCACAAAGCTAAGAATATAGTCTCAACGACTAGATGCTTAGAACTCCTTCATATGGATCTCTTCGGTCCATCCGCCGTACGGAGTTACGGAGGAAACCGCTACACCTTAGTCATAGTAGATGACTACTCTAGGTATACTTGGACTAGATTCCTTAAAGATAAAACCAAAGCCTTCGATCAATTCGAAATATTTAGTAAGAAAATTCAAAACCAATTAGGATGTACAATAGTGTCAATAAGAACCGACCACGGTAGAGAATTTGATAATGAAGTGCAATTTGGAGAGTTTTGTAATGCCAATGGTATTACACATAACTTCTCGGCTCCACGCACTCCACAATCAAATGGCGTGGTAGAAAGGAAAAATAGGACACTACAAGAAATGAGTAGAACAATGTTGAATGAACAATCGTTACCTCAAAAGTTTTGGTGTAACGCCGTAGATACTTCAACATACATTCTCAACCGAATCCTAATTAGAGCCATCCTAGGAAAAACACCTTATGAACTCCTAAGAGGTAGGAAACCTACTCTTGATTATTTTAGAGTGTTTGGAAGCAAGTGCTTCATTTTAAACACTAAAGACTACCTCACTAAGTTTGACCCAAAGTCATACGAAGGTGTCTTTTTAGGTTACTCCCAAAATAGTAAAGCATACATCATCCTTAATAAACACACTAGGAAAATCAAAGAATCACTCAACGTGACATTCGATGAAACTCCTCCACCCTCTAAGACATCACCCTTGGTGGATGATGACTTAGATGAAGAAGAAGCAATTAAGGTTGCCGAAAAGAAAATCTTAGAAAATGACATTGAGGATGAAACTTTAGAGATTGACGAAGTAGTCAATATTAAGGAATCTAGAAACCATCCATTAGAAAATGTCATAGGAAACCTTAACCAAAGAACTCTTAGGTCACAAGCCCAAAACCAAAGTAACTTCTTTTGTTTTATATCAACTATAGAACCTAAGAATGTGAACGAAGCTTTAACGGATAAGAGTTGGATAATTGTCATGCAAGAAGAATTAATACAATTCATTGCTAACGGTGTTTGGGATTTAGTTCCACAACCTAGGATTATGACAATCATAGGAACTAAGTGGGTGTTTAGAAATAAATTAGACGAGAACGGTATTATTTCTTGAAATAAGGCTAGGTTATGATGAAACTTATGCCCTAGTTGCTAGACTTGAGTCTATTAGAATACTATTAGCTTATGCTTATCTATTAGATTTTAAGCTATTCCAAATGGATGTAAAAAGTGCATTCCTAAACGGTTTTATCAATGAGGAGGTATACATGGCACAACCGCCATGATTCATTGACTTCGAAAAACCGGATTATGTTTATAAACTTAAGAAAGCTTTATATGGTCTTAAACAAGCACCCAAAGCTTGGTATAAAAGATTAAAAGCTTTTCTTATTAAACATGAGTACAAAATGGGAATGGTAGATAATACACTTTTTACCAAGAAGAAAAGTTTAAACCTCATCATTGTTCAAATATATGTCGACGACATTATATTCGGCTCGACTTGTCAAGACATTTGTGATGAATTTGCCAAAATTATGCATGATGAGTTCGAGATGAGCATGATGGCTGAACTCAACTTCTTCCTTGGATTACAAATAAAACAAATGGAAGATGGTATCTTCTTTAATCAATCTAAAGATATTAAAGAAACGCTTAAGAAATTTGACTTAGAAGATTCTAAACAAATGAAAATCCCCATGTCCTCGGATACTAAACTAACGAAAGACGAAGAGTGTGAGTCGGTAGATAGTACCAAGTATCGAGGCATGATAGGTAGTTTATCATACCTAACGGAAAGTAGGCCCGATATCATGTTTAGTGTCTGCCTTTGTGCCTGCTTCTAAGAGGCTCCTAAAACCACTCACCTTGAAGTGGTTAAGCGTATCTTCCGATACATTAAAGGCACTACGCACTTAGGATTATGGTATCCTAAGGGAACCGGCATAGAAACCGTAGTATATGCCAACTCTGATCATGCGGGAGATTATGTGGACCGAAAGAGCACTAGAGATATTTTTACGTTCGTGGGATGTTGTTTAACATCTTGGTTCTCAAAGAAACAAACCGCTCTTGCTATATCCACTAACGAAGCCGAATACGTAAGCGCCGGAAAGGCATGTCAACAAGCAATATTGATGAAACAAGCTCTTATCGACTATGACATTCGACTTGACGACGTCCCAATCATGTGCGACAATAAAGGCGTGATTGACGTTAGCAAAAACCCAGTGCAACACTCTTGAACCAAACACATCGAAATTCGTCACCACTTTCTTCGTGATAATGTCCAAAAAGGACATATCTCTATTGAAAAAGTGTTGTTCGTCGACAACATCGCTGGCATTCTTACTAAACCCCTTAAACGTGAATCGTTTAAATATCTACGTCTTAGTTTAGGAATGATGGAACACAATCCATAAGTCGTCTTCTTTTTCTTCTATCTCGATTCTAGTCCGTGTTCCACTCCGTGTCGTGACAACTTAAATATTTCGTCCGAAGTACTTTAAGCATTTTTAATTCGTGAAATGCAGATTAAAACGTCACTCCTCTTTTTAAAAATTCTATCAAAATTTAAGTCCAAAACCCTCAACTGAGGGCGGCCCCCATATCTTCGGCGGCCCCCAGATTAAAAATGGCGGCCCCCATATCAATATGGGACCGCCACCAGTGGAGCATTATGTCTGTCATTTTCATTTTTGTAAAATACAAAAACAAACACTCCTTTTCTTCCACCATTGACGAACCACGACCCAAAACCCACCAAAACTTAAGATCAACCATCAAAACACTAATTGAAGATCAAATCAACATTTATAATCAATCCTAACATCACAAAGATCATCAATTGTAAGTCATTTCATTTATTTTCATTCCAATTTGTGTCCAGAAAACGGCCCCCATAAAGCATGGGCGGCCCCTAAATATATATGGGATCGCCAACCCCTTTATGGGACCGCCAACAAGAGGGAACGAATTTTGCAGTCTTGTCTCTTTTTTTGTACCTTTGACCCTCTTACCTATAACTTCAAGCTGGCACTTCCCTCTTTAGCTAAACCATTCTTTGCATCTTTTTCTATCCAAGCCATGCTTTGCCATTCTATCACATCTCTTCCATTATTTAAATCAATCTACTCTCACACTCCACCGTCACCTTCTTCATCTTCTTTGTCCTCTTCACCTTCATCATCAATCTCTTGTTCCAACCCTCCTCCAAATTTTTCTAGAAAACCAAGAATGTCGGTAAGACAAGTTTGGAGGCGGACAACACTCACATCAAAATCTCGACCTTCTCAAAATGGTTCACCTTCACTTCTTCCAAGAGTCAATCCTCAATCTTCCTCACCACCTTCCTAAAATCTACTTAGAAACCAAATGATTAATCAACTTCACAATATCTCCTCCATTCTTGAATCTCAAACTCAAAACTCACCTAATGCATATTCTCATGCACCACCTTCACCACCATCACCCTTAATATATCCTCTTACCAATGCTCAATTTGAATTTCACTTAAGCTTTTGTCATTGTTGTAGGTACACTTAAAATCACTTCCACTCTTTGAGAAATGAAATCAACTTCATTTAATTTCTTCTTACTCGTCTCATACCTTAAACTAGCACCCCACCAAACCATGAACCACCTACCTTACCCATCTCAACCTACCATAATTAAACATTCTAATATGTTTAATTTCTTAAAACAATTGGTCATCCATCTTTTGCTCATGGCATCTTATAGATTTCAAGAATCCACTAGTCTAGCGTTATGTTTTAATATGTCTTTATATTATGTTTATTCACTTTATCTTGTAATTTTCATACCGTTAAGGTATGAATCTATCTCATCTTAGTTAGCATTTTTATTTATGAGTTTCTTAAGTGATGAATGAAACTACTTTATGGTTTACTTGCATGAATTGCTATATTGCTACTAGTTGGAAATATATTCTTGCACTTGTACTTCTCACTTGTTTTGTAGCAATAATCTCATAAGACCGATCACTTGGTGCCCTAAACGAGGGGGAGCATACATTAAGGGGGAGTCTTATCATCGTCGATTTCTTTCTCACTACAATTCGACGATCATCCTTTTTGACTTCGACAAAAAGAGGGAGAAATGGATCAAAACTCATTAATAACTTGAAAACTTTATTTTTACATAAAATGAGTTTATATTTTGTTATCATCAAAAAGGGGGAGATTGTTAATACAAACAATGTCTCGATGTTTTGAAGATAACAAAATGTAAAAACGTTTACGATAAAAATAAACCTTTACAAATTATTAATCGTAAATTTCTATTTCAAATGTAAATCACTTAAGGTATGTATAAACAAATCATTAAACAAGGTATGTATAAACAAATTATTAAACATTATTAGTGATCAAAAAAATAATTTTTCTTAACCATCACATTTTTACAAAAGTATTTTTACAAAAATAAATATATACAAAATACTTTTTAATTAAAAGAAATGTTTTATTAAAACATAAAAATTCAAATCTGGTTTTCCCCCCTGAAATGAAAGCTTCCATACCAGATAAAACCTTCGCCACTAAAAGATAAAAAGGAGAGCGTCAGTCTACGACGACCCCCTAATAGGCCTGGCGGGCCCCAGATATATCTGGGACCGCCGACAGTTACCGTTGAGTTTTCCTGCCTATAAATACTGCACTATTTCTAGCTGAAAAACAAACCTCTTTGCACGAATTTTTCAGTCTTCTTTCTCTCTCTAAAAACCTTCTTTCTCTTACTAAATCTCTTGATCACTAACATTGTTTGATCTTGTTTCAAGTGATCCAATCTCTTCTTCTCATCTTTCCTCTCCTCTTTATCAAGTGCAAGAGAAGAACATTCGTATTCGTCAAAAAACAAATTGTTGTAGTCTAGTGATTTCTTCTTCTTTCTTTTAAGAAACAAATCTCTATCTTGATTATCTTGTGTGGTTGTGTAAGTCGGATAGTGTATAAATCCGATAGTGTAGATCTTGTGATTGTGTATTACTTGTGAAGTGGTAGATTGGTTCTAGCTAAGATTAGGACTCGACATTTAGCTTAGTGTTGGAAAATAATGTAAGCGACGTGTAAACGGTTTTCTCCGCCTAAAGGGAGCTTGTTGACATAGTGAAATCTCGAGTAGGATACTCGGAGAGTATAGTAGGGCGAAGAGGAGCTTCGTAGCCAAACCACTATAAATCTTGATGTCTTGGTTTGATTGTTCCTTCCCTCATCTCTTTATATTGTTGTGATTCTTATTTATTGTTTGATTAGTTGTAGCTAGTAGATATGTACATTGTTCGTTCATATTGTTGGTTGGTTGAACATATACTCGGATCTAACAAATTTTAGAAGTAAAATTCTGAAACAAGAATTAACCGGTAAACTATTCAACCCCCCTTGTAGTTTCCTTAAAACTCATCTATATTGAAGACTAATCAAATAACATACTAGTTGAGAGAGAAAGATATTGTTTTAGTGAGAGAGTGGGTTGGATGAACACTTAGAGAGAGAAAGTAAACATATATTAATGTGTGTAAAAATAAGCAACCAACCACCTCTCCAAGGCATGGAGAGGTGTTTATATACTTACAATGGATGGTGGGCTTGGGCTTTCATGGGTTTATCCATGGGCTTTTAGCTAACTAACTATGTAAGTTTCCAAAAATTACTTAACGAGCTAACGACAGTTATCTATGGAAGCGACCGACAGTTTCCTAGAAATTTCGTATTCCTAACAATCTCCCCCAAAGGGAGGTCGCTCCAATTTCTACAAAAACTTAAACTTAGCACGCTATGCTTTAACTTTAGTCTTGAGCTCGTTTAACTTCAGTCATTAATCTTTTGCTTTGATGTAGTGATCATAGACTTTATGTCTTGAGCTTGTTCCTTGGCTTGTCTTGAATGTGATCTTGAACACCTTGAAATCATCAACCAAGCATTATCTCGTTTTGCCATCTTGTAAAGTTTGCCACCATGTGATCTTGTGACTTCTGGACCGACATGCTCATACCTTTCTTGATTTGTTGACTTGAAAAGCTTTAATGTTGCATCTCTCTTGAAATTCTTTAACTTTAATATTTCGTCACTTCAAGAAAGACATGCGCCAATCATCGGGAGTACCTGCAAGTTTAGGTTAGTGATAATCAACAGATGTGGACGAGAGTGTCTTTGTCACCTCGTCGAATATGGTTGTAATAACCACGGTTCCTCGTTGATCAGTATAAATACTGCCTGTGATCAGGTAGAATTCTGAAGAATCTCCTTGACATGGTTTTGCAGCTGCACTAGCCGTTCTTATTACCGGAGCGTCTCAAAGCAGACAACACGATATGAGTGAACCAGCAAGACGAAGTCTTACCGATTGAATAGAAAAATTGATTTGAAAATCAATTGATGTATCACTTGCTAAAGTGGTTTTGTGACACATCGAGAGTGTTAATCATTTCAATAATTCATTAGCAACCGTTGATCTATTTCCTGGAACAAGTTTAATTCTTATAGAATCGCACCATCGTTTCTTTCCAGTTGTCACAAGTTTGATTCATATAGAATCGCACAAGTTACCTACCATGAGCTTGTTTGATGTTGGCTCAAGCAGGATTTCTATCTTCACTGTGAGTAATATCATGTCACACCCCCGAACGGGGCCTGGACGGAATACGTGTCCGGGGGCGTGACGTCATCATATTTCGAACACAAGGCACGAGAGAACGACCACTAATGGACGTTTTGAAAATCATAACTCGTTGCATTGTTTAAAAATAGATAAGTTTTACAAGATTCAAAAGAAATTAAACATTTGCGGAAGCGTAAGAAAAATGTAGCGGAAGCATAATTTGGTTTTCAAAAGACAACGAGTATGAATGAGAAATAAAGTCTTGATAATGGTATCATATTGCACGTAGACTCCACATAGCACGTCAAAGAAGTCCAAAGCTAATCACTTGAGAAAAACATGCTAAAAACAGTCAACATAAAGTTTAGTGAATTCATAGGTTTAAGTAAAACATTTACGATGATAAAAAACGTTTAGTGAATACAGCTTCACTCAAAGTATTATGAAAAGCATTTAGTAATTTGAAATGTTCAAACAAAGTAGTGTAGACCACAAGATTTCAAAACGTATGTGACAATCTTAGCAGTTTACGACTTCACATATATAACACATGAGACTATTATAACAAATACAATATCACATGAAAAGTATTTACTGTTGCACTAAGCTCATGACATCGATGCTCAATTTAAAAGGAAGCATTTTATATGCCAAATAGTATTCCTCGCCCTAAAGGTATCTGACCAACATCACCTATTGACAATCTGACATGGTATATATCCGTTTGTTCGGACCTCCGATGTAACACCCCCAAATTGGGTCGCAGCGGAATAAGGGTCCGGGGCGTGTTAATTCATAGATCAATAACACAAGATATATA
>BQNB010169407.1:2915-13784 GCA_026074375.1 Tanacetum coccineum | reverse complement strand
TGCAAGTTTAGCCCTTGTGGTTGTTATAAAAGGAAATGGGCTAAGGTTTTGGGCCTAAGGATCCGGGCAAGGCCCATTTAGGTTTTTAAGGCCCATTAAGGGAGTAGGGGACATTTTTGGACTTTTAGTGAAACTTGGAGGGTGAAAATGGAATATTTTTAGGATTTGTCCTTTTGTGTTTGACTTAGTTTGACCATCTTTGACTGACTTTGACTTTACTTGGCTGATTTTGACTAAGGCTTGACTTTTCTGGCTTCGGGTTTGTACTCTTCTGATTCTCGTGTCCACGCTTGCCCGTTTTTGATTGTTTTCTTGTGATTTTTGATTTATCCGCACCTACATACACAAAACACAAATACAAGCATATTTTTGCCATTTTTGGTCTGTTTTGGGTTTATTTGGGTTATTTTAGGTATAAACGGATATGTGTATTCTACACTTATCAATCTGCTTATTAGGTTAGATTATGTTAGTTAAATCTTAATTTGTTAGGTTTTAGCTTAGTATAGCTTATTTGCTTTCTTAAAATTTCCAAAAAGCCAAAAACAGTAGTAATAGACTTAGCTTTTCATTTTAGAATTTTAAGTTGTGGCATCTGATTTTCTTGTCTAGAATTATAGCTTATTAGGTGATAGTTAAGTTGTCCTAAGCTTAGCTTAAATCTTGGCTTATTTTGCATTTTGAGCTTAGCTTAATTTTTTTAGCTTTTAGAGTTTTGTCCTAAGTTTGCAGGTTTGTTCATTAAATTTAGGTAGCTTATAGTATTAGTTTGTTAAAAAGCTTTTTAGAACTAGCTTATGCTCATCATAAGCTATCCAGAACTTCTTTTATTTTTGAATTTGAGCTTATATTGAAGCTTGTGCAAAGCTTTTAGTCCAAATAAGCTAAACATAGCTCAAAAGCCTTCTTACTGAAGGCAGAACTGCATAAGCTCTTTCTGAGCTTGTTTTTGAGTTTGAGCTTATGCTCCATTTATTAAAAGTGCTTAAAATTAAGTCCTTTATAAGTTCTAACTTTTAGTTTTTGCAAAAAGTGAAAATAAATAAAAAATAGCAAAAAGGGGTTTGCCTGCCTCGAACCCACGACCTCTTGCACACAACACACACGTCTTACCATCATGCTTCAATAGCTCATCCATCCTCTTCTCTCCTCATTAAATACTTGTACACATTTTCATTTCCTTTTTAGTTAATAAGCCGTAGCTTAACTACGGGCTTATTGAGCTTATTTGTTAAGCTGACACCTTCTTTTTATTTTTCCTTTAATCTTTGTTGCATTTTAGATTTTCCCTGAATTTTTTAGATTTTTCCTTTTATTTTATTAATTTCTAGGATTTTTCGAAGGATTTATTCTTAGAAAATACATATAAAATAGAAAAAAATTACAAAAAAATAGTTTTTAGTTTTATAAAAAATAGCTTTAGGTTTACATTAAGAAAAATCATTTTCACCACTTTTAGATTTTAATTTTCATTTTTGAGCTTTTAATTTTAAGTTTAAAAATAGGATTTTAATTTTTAAAATAGTTAAAAATAGTTTTATGAGTTTTTATGTTATGTTAGACTTTTCTAAGTTTAAAAATCATTTTTCTAAATTTTTAGGACTTAATTTGCTATTTTTAAGATTTAATTAGAGTAAAATAGTTTTAAATTCATAATAATTTCAAAAATAATCAAAAAAAATGTTTTTCTTTTTCTTAAAATTTTGTTTTGTCCTATTTTAGGTTTAGAAATTATGTTTGCATTTTTAGGAGTTAATTTTAGTGTATTTGCTTATTTGTCGCTTTTAGTTACTCCCGTTAATTTGTTTAAGTGTTTAATAGCTTTTAATTTTAATTACTGTTTTACTAATTAGAAGTTAAGATAACCCCCCAATCAATCTTCCGAACACACCCATCAAATCAGTATCCAATATAAAGCCGAGGTTTTCAATTTCTCAAATCGTTGGGAAAACGACCCGAGAAATCATACTTTCTGGTAAACATACGTATATTATATTATATATATATTTTTTTAAAGAGTGAATTTTCCTTAGAGAATTTTCTTAATTGCTCTTGTTAAAATATTATATATTAGTGTATATTTTAGCGTATCAGTATGACACTTTGGCAAATTATATTTTGTGCAATGGTTTTCAAAGAGGGAAGATTGACCAAACATTATTCATAAAGAGACAAAAGGGACATATCTTGCTTGTTCAAATATATATAGATGACATTATTTTTGGATCTACAAAGAAGGAGTTATGTGATGAGTTTGAGAAACTTATTAAAGATAAGTTTCAAATGAGTTCTATGGGAGAACTTACCTTCTTTTTGGGTTTACAGGAACAGAAAAAGAAAGACATTTTTATCAGTCAAGATAAATATGTCAATAAGATTTTAAGAAAGTTCAACTACACAGATGTGAAGTCTGCCTCTACTCCAATAGATTTGGAAAAGCCTTTGATTCAAGATGGAGATGCTGCTGATGTTGATGAACATCTTTATAGATCTATGATAGGATCTTTAATGTACCTTACAGCATCTAGGCCAGATATTATGTTTGCAGTCTGTGTATGTGCAAGGTTTCAAGTTTCTCCAAAGATATCCCATCTCTTAGCTGTTAAGAGAATCTTTAGATACCTTAAAGGAAAACCATCTTTAGGACTTCGGTATTCTAAGGATTCTCCATTGGAATTATTGCTTACTAGCAACCTCTACCAAACTAACAAAACATGAAACCAAGATTAAGTGACCACCTGAGCACATGGTGAGTAGAGGTGACTAACATGGTGACCTATGCTGGATTCTTACACATGAGGATAGGAAGTCAACCACTAGAGTTGTCAGTTTTTGGGAAGATATAGGCGATCTATTGGCGAATGCAAGAAACAAACTGTAGTTGCCACTTCTACAACTGAGGCTGAATATGTGGCTGCTGCAAGTTGCTATAGACAGGTTCTCTGGATACAAAACCAACTGCTGGACTATGGGTACAATTTCATGAATACTGTTATTTATATTGACAATAATAGTACTATATTCATAATAGAAAATCCTGTTCAACATTCTAAAACAAAACATATAGAGATTAGGCATCATTTTATAAGAGACTGCAATGCTAAAAGGTTGATTCAAATGGCTAAGATTGACACCGAACATAATGTATCAGATCTTCTTACAAAAGGTTTTGATGCTGGTAGATTTCAGTACTTGGTCTCAAGTATTGGAATACAAAATCCATAATGCCCATATCTTTTGTTTATTTTTGCAAAGTTTGTTAAATGTTAGTACTGTTAAGTCTTTGTAAATAAATACTACTACTGCCAAGTTAAATTAGTACGCTAGTTATTTTAAGACTGTTTTTGACAAAATTGTTAACTTATAGGTTTAGTACTTAGATGAGAACTAAACTATTAATACTATACACTGACTACTAAACATTATTTACTAGAATAGCTCTGGTGTAATACTCTACTAACTAAAAACTAACTTACTTAATTTAACTGACTAAAACTAAATAGGAGGTACACCTAGGCTGGGTAGTTAACTCGTACTGATACTAACAGACAGGGAGATATAGGTGGTATGGGTCTAGTTATTTCTCTTCTCCTCACTGTTAATCCTGTTAGTAAACATTTTAATATGTGGCTAAACAAAAAAAAAGTATTGGTTTTAACACCACACAACAAATGGTCATCAGTTCACCATGTCTTATAGACATCAAGAATTGACTAGTCCAGAGCAAACGGCTACTGGTAAAGACTTCTCAAATCCGTTGATAGTTGATAGTTTACTCAAAACTATATGGTTATCAATGCACCATGTTTTTACAATGAAGCATTGGCTAGTCCAAAGCAAACGGCTATTGGTAAAGACTACTCAAATCCGTTAATGGCTGGTAGTTTGCCAAAAACTATACTTTGTGTGAATTTGTGAGCCAAAAGAATAGAGAGAATTGGTGAGCTTAAAAACAGATAGAGAGATGTGTGAAAAACAGACAGAGTGCAAAGTGAGTTAAAAGAATTGAGAGATAAAATGTGAGCTTAAAAACAGAAAGAGAGATTGTGTGAAGCTATTTTTGAATGATACACAAGTTTGGAGTTTGTACTGCTTTTGGTGGAGAAGTTAATACTGCTAGGCTTATTTTAGTACTGCTAGACCAAATTTGGTACTGCTGGATGACCGTTAGCACTGCTTGAGCCCTAACAGAATTTTTCATTAATAAATAGAGCCGTTGAGATATTTCCGCCAAATACCTACGATATAGGGTTTGACTAATTGGACTTTCGTGATCTTTCTATATATTCGCTTGATTTACTCACGATAAACTCAAATTTCTTTAAGTCGGTCAAACCATATCTCTACGTTTTCTCTAAATAATCTCAATTAACTTTCTCCAGCCTTCATACTTTCCTAAACGATCATATCCCACATAATTAATCACCTTTTTACTCATGGCTAGTTTGGAATTTTGTGATAAGCACAATATGGCTGCGTTCTTGGAAAAGTCTACAGGGAGTGAGGGATTTCATCAAGTTATTGACTTCCTAAGTCAAAGTCATATCAGCTATGCTCTCACTAAGAAGCCAGAAATCTATATCTCATTCATCAAACAATTTTGGAGAACTGCTGAAGCTTCTACTGACACTGATGGGGAGGTAACAATCACTGCTATCATTGATGGCCAATCCAAGACTATCACTGAAGCCTCCTTAAGAAGACATCTCAAGTTGGAAGATCATGATGGTATCACTTCTATTCCCATCTCAGAGATTTTTGAGCAGCTTGCACTCATGGGGTATCAAACAGATTCAGATAAGTTAACTTTTCAGAAGGGTATTTTCTCACATCAATGAAGGTTTCTTATACATGCTCTTATCTGCTTAGCAACAAATAGGAAATACAACGTCTCTAGGATGATTTTTGAACATATGGTCACAAACATAGGAAGTCCCCATAAGTTTTTAATGTATCCTATGTTTATTTAAATTTGCCTAGATATGCAGAAGAAATAGCTTAAGACACATTCCAGCACATATCTTGTACCCTCTCTAAATAACAAGGTTTTCAGCAACATGAGGAGGCTTACCAAAGGATATACAAGGGTAGAAATTAGATTATTTCCTACTATGCTTACTTCACCTATACCTTCATCTTCACCATCAAGGATCACATCATCACCTTCACTATCATCTGAACCTTCCACTGAACCTACCTTTGAACCTCAACCTTCACCTGATGCAGAGTACCATGTTCCATCACCCAATGAATCACCTCTCCATGCTGTTCACTCACGTGGAAGTGATGAGGGTAGCCTAAAACTAATAAAATTGATGAATTTGGTTACAAAATTATCTGAAAGGATTGGAGTCTTAGAGGATGATTTGAAAAGGACGAAGCAAACTTATAGTGTTACATTCACTAAGCTTATTCTCAGGATTCAGAAGTTGGAGTCTAAAGTCAAGACTGGGAAAGCAAGGAAGAGAGCAAGGGTTGTGCTTTCAGAAGATAAAGAAGATGATTCTTCCAAACAGGGGAGGATAGATGAAGACCCTAACACCTACTTTCATCAAGATGATGAAGTTGTTGATGATGTTGTTCATGATACTACTGAAGAAAGACAACCAAAAGATAGTACTGCTGTCATTGAAATTAGTACTGCTCCTATAAATGATAATACTGCTAGTAAATCACTTAGTACTGCTGGTAAAGGGACAAGAAAATATAAAGGAAAAGCAATCATGACTGAACCAGAGACTGAGAAAAAGTCCAAGAAGCTATTGGAACAAGATAGATTGGGTTTAGAAGAAGTTATCAGATTACAAGAACAAGTTAATGAAGAGGAAAGAGCTCAAATAGCAAGAGATGAAGAGATAGCAAGATAGCTCTTAGCATTGGATGAAGAAAGAGCTACATCTGAACCTAAGACAACTAAGGATATTGATTGGAATGATCCTTTAGTTCAAAAGTATTGGGATTTGAAGAATAAACCTAAGTCAGAAGCTCAAGCAAGGAAGAACATGATTGTCTACTTGAAGAATCAAAGTAATTACAAGATGAAAGACTTTGAAGGAATAAGCATGATGAGATTAGGACAATTTTTGAAAAGGTATGGGATTTTAATCATAACTTTGTGCCTATGGATTTGGAAATTGAAAAGGAAAAGAAGACGCCTGCTGAGTTTAAAGAAATTGAAGAAGAACAAATTGAGAAAGATACCTCTAAGAAGACTACAGGAAAGAGGAAGAGATATCTTCCTAGAAAAAGAACAAGAAGTACTGCTAAGAAAAAAAAGGTGGAACAAGATGATGAGAAAGAAGAACTTAAAAATTATTTAGATATATTTCCAAGAGAAGATGATGCAGTAGATGTTGAGTCTCTATCTACAAAGTATCTAATTATGGATTGGAAGACTTACACTTTGTCAAAAAACTTCATGTATTACAAAATCGCCAGAGGAGATGGAAGCTTAAAGAACTACAAGATTCTGAGTGAGATGTTATATGATTTTGATAGACAAGATGTAGTGGAGTTATACAGGCTGGTCAAAGAAAGGTATAGTTACTCAAAACCAAAAAGATATGATTTAATGCTGTGGGGAGACTTGCATACACTTTTTGAGTCTGATAAGGAGAGTGAAATATGGATGAATCAGAATGAGTATAATCTGATAATTTAGAGTTTATGTGATTTCTGTAGAGTTCACATTATGCTAATGCAAAATGGAATTGCCATACATATGCTTACAGAAAAGAAGTATCCTCTAAGTCAAGAAATGATATCAAAGATGCTAAGTAAGAGATTGGAGGTTGACAGAATGCACAAAAGCATATGAAACTATCTATGTTCTTCAGATCACAAGTGAATGAAGTAGAAAGTGTTTTGAAAGAATCATCATCAGAAGATAAGAAGATTTAATCTAGAAGAAACTTGAGATTAGAGGCTAAATCATAAGTTTAGGGGAGGATTGTTGGGAATAAATCTTCATCAAGAGTTAATACTGCCAAGGTATAACTAACAGTACTAATGGAGTTAGTACTGCCAGTACAAACTTAGTACTGCCAGTGTTAGTTAATACTGCTAGAAGAAAAGTTAATACTGCTGATGGTTAATGCTGCTGAATGGGATAAGGATTGCAAAGATATAAATATTGAATGTATATTTTTATATATTATATTGGAAGTTCGTATATGTTTATAATTGTAATTGATCCTAAAAGTTTGGTAGTTATCTTGTAAAGGACTCCTTGTGGTGTATAAAAGGAGATCCTAGGTTAAGGTTTTATATATACTTAAGAGACAGATATACATCTTAGAGAAAGAACATATAGCTTCAAGGTTGTAAACCCTAGTACTAAGCAAGAGTACTCGTATTATTAATCTAATAATATTGAAGCATTTTGTGTTTTATTCATTGTTCATTGTTTAGTATTGTTTCATTGATTAATACTTCTAGAGTATTGAAGTGTAGATTCCGCATACACTTTGATATACAAACAAAGTCTCTACTATTGTTATTTTGGATTCATCCAAGGTAACATATATTTTACAAGGTAAAGAATCGATCAAGGCTTGGGATTAACATACACTATTGGATCTACACACAATCCAATTACACAACAACACAAAGTAAATATAATGAAGATTTATGATCTTGAGGAGGAAGAGAGAGATCACTTGATAACAATTCGTATGTAGAAGAATACGATTGTTCTTCTCTTGCACTTGATTAGAAGAAGAAGGGAGGAAGAAAGAATTAATCACTTAAAACAAGATCAAGGTATGTTAGTTTTATAACTTGTGACTTAGAAATTTTCCCAGCAAAAGTCTTTTCTACTTATTAAAGGATTAGTTTGGGGAAAATTTCTTAAGTATTTGGTTATAAGGCATGTGATATTGCGTGAGGACACGCAATCGTTTAGTTTGGGGAATTTTGATAAATGTAAAATACACATATCCGTTTGTACCTAAAATAACCCAATTAAACCCAAAACACAGTGAAAAATGGCAAAAATATACTTGTTTTTGTGTTATGTGTGTGTAGGTAGGAATATATTAAAAATCGTAAGAAAACCGTCAAAAACGGGCAAGCACGGACACGAGAACGAAAGAGTGTACAAAAGCCGGAAGCAAAGCCAAGAAAAGTCAACCTTCAGTCCTTGGTCAACCTTTGTCAACCATAAAAGGAAAAAAAACCTCAAAATATTCCATTTCAGTCCCTCAAGTTTCCAAATGTGACACAAATGGTCCCTAAGGTTTAAGTGGGCCTCTAAGCCCTTTAAAACCTTACCCGGATTCATAAGCCCAATATCCTAGCCCAATCCCTTTTCATAAAACCACAAGTACCTTTTCTGCCATTATTCAAAAGTTCTTTTATACTACAACCTTGTATAAACCAAAGACAAGGACTAAAGTTGCAATACTCCTAAAGTTTAAAACAACTTACCCCCGTTTCAGTTATAATTTGCGCGCCAAGAAAGGTTAACTATTCATCGTCCCTTCCAACTTTCACCATGGGTAAAACAAGGGGGTTTTCTAAATTGAAGGGTGATAACGACAATTCAAGAGCTCGACAACAGGATGGAAAGGACAAATTTGTCAAATCAAAGGTCTCTCATTAGCCATCAAGCAAAGCTACGAAGAAAGCACAAAGGGATGCTTCATTTTACTCTTGAGTCACTCACATAACTAGCATAAACGTCTCAATCACGGATTGCTACGTTGGCAATCCGTGTGAGATAGTTAGAGATCCAACGGCCATCAAATGCTCTCCAATGATTGGGTAATCGTGTGGTGATGATTGAAAGGAGCGTGGAAAGCAATGAAGGCCTAGAAGGTTCAAGGACTAGCTATAAATAGCTCACATAACACATACACCAATATCTAGTTTTTGTTTGTAGCTTTAGGTTTTAACCTAATTCTCATTTTTTTAGCTTATGTATTTTCCTTTCCAGCTTTTGTAATTTCTTTTTAAAGTAATGTAAACAAGCTATTATATAAATGAAACTCAGTTTTACTTTGTCATAAGCTCTTTTGTTAACTCTCATAAGCTCTTACTTTTCTCTAAATGATAAGCTAAAGATCATAAGCTACTGAATAAGCTCTTATTAGTCTCTAAGCTAATAATTGAGCTCAAGTTTGATTTTAATTTACCTAAACTTTTAAAAAACAGCTAAGTACCTTGAACTTATTGGATATTAGCTTATGGAAGGGGAGATTATCATGGAAGAGCTCTCATGGACTTATACTAGCTTATCCATTTGGATAAGCTAGAGCTAGTAGCTGTTCTATTAAGCTTCTATTAAGCTGAAGCTTCAAGTAAGTTTTCATTTAATTTCTTAAGTCTTTAATATTTAGTTCAATTTATGCTTAATAGTGTAGATTTATTTACTAGCTTAATCGGTTTGCTTATAAGTGCTTATTTACCTTTATTCTAGCTTTTTAAATGTGTTTAATTATCTGTTTTAGCTTATTATATCATAAATCATATTATTCTCTTTTCTGTCATAAAAACCATAAAAAGCCAAAAATAAGTAGTATAGATTAGATTCTTAGATATAGCTTATTTGATTAATGAAAAATATTTGTTAAGCTTGTTAAAAGCTGTTAGTTATCTGGTTATTAGAATTAGATCATTAGATTTTAAAAGCATAAGCTTAATCAATTCTGTCACAACTTAAGGGGGTGTTTGGGTTAGTGTTATTTGACCATCAAAAGTCAAAGAAACTTAGTGCTTTCACTTTGGATAGTTAGATGTTCATTTTTGATTAAGTTTTAAGTAGATTTGCAGCAAGAGATTAAGTTTTAATTCATTTTATGGCCTAATTAGTTATCTCAGCACCAGGGGACCTTTTCTTCTTATTTTCACTTGTGAAAATTTGAACCAAGCCATCTAAGGCTTGGTTCTTGCTTGCTTTGAAATTAAAGTCACTCAATAAGAGTTTGTAGTGCAGCTTAGTCCATTAAGGACACTTGCACATTTGTGCTTTGGCCTTTGCCAATTGCACTAGCAGTAGTAACAAAGTAACCACTACTGGTTTAAATTTTAGGTTAAGAAAATATAGGTCTTAGGATTTTAAATTCAGTTTACTTACACTAATGTAATTTAGGACCTACTTATTATTTTCCAGCTTATTTGTTAGGTTATTTTCAGTATAAAAAAGTTCATCAACAGCCAAAAGCCAAAAACAGTAGTGAAAGATTTTTAGCTTTTAAATTTTGATTTCAAGTTTAAGGTGTTTGTTCTAGTGATCTAAATTAGTAGTTAAATAGTAGATAGATAAGTTTTTTAAGAGCTTAGAGTTTAGTTTAGCTTAATGAGTGTTTTAGCTTAATTGGATTTTGTGCTTCTTGAGTTAAAATATGAGTTGCAGGGTTAATCATTAAATTCAGATAGTGTAAAGAGTTTTTAGCTAAGTTTACTTGTCATTATTAGATTAAGCATATCATAAGCTAATCAGAACTTCTTTTGTTTTCAAAAATGAGCTTAAATTGAAGCTAGTGTAAGCTTTTAAGTGAAAATCGACAAAAAAAAACAAGCTCAAACCCCTTGTTTCTGTAAACAACTTATTCATAAGCTTTTTCAGTGCTTATTTTTCATTCTCAGACCAAAATTTCAGTTTTAAAGTTGCTTAAAAATAAGTCCTTAATAAGTTCCAATATTTAGTTTTTGTTAAAAGTAAAAAATAAAAAAAATAAGCAAAAAGGGGGTTTGCCTGCCTCGAACCCTAGACCTCTAGCTCAAAGACCCAACGTGAGCTATTGTACACATTTAATATTTACCCTTTGTTTGGGCCTTAAGCCCATAAGCCACTTCGAGCTGTTTAAGCTTATTTAGGGGCTTATCCGTTTAGCTTTTTGGACTTTTCTTATTTTTCTCTTATAGCTG